>PITA01034812.1:0-11180 GCA_004023965.1 Spilogale gracilis
TAAAACTACTGTGTATCAGAAGGATAGAAAAAAATTAAAAAATTGTAAAGTCCTATAATATGACAAGAAAATCATCATGTAAAGCTCAGTAGTTTAGGAACAATCCTTGCCATTGAGTGCATTGCTATAAAAAATGAACGTTCTTCATCAACTTATTTTTATTATTTGTCAATTTAACATTACATACTAGCTAACACCAAAGCCAAGTCCACATTCAGAGGTCTCTAGCATGATTAATAGGATCCTGAGGGTGAACTAAAACATCTTAAAATTTCAATCACTCAGAAATAAATAATAATTTTATGGTCTATTTGCCCTAAGAAAACTGAAAAGCTGTTAAAGGTATAAAACATAACAATAAAGGGAAAACATCTTACCTTCATAAAGTATGAATTTATTTTGTTTGAAGAGTTAAGTCTCATTCTCCATGGTTAATGCAGGATTGCTCATACCTTCAAGAAAGAAAAAAAATTAGCATTTTGTTTGCGGGGGTGGGGGGTGTTGCTTTTGAACAAATAAGGCAGAGACTTGTTTATTCATCCCTGAATCACCCAATATGCTTCCAAAGGGGTCTTGCATATAGTACAGGTTTGTAAGATGGTCACACAGAAACACATAAACACAATACAATGTTGGCAACTACCAGCGTCACAGAAGGCACTTTAAAAAGAGATAATACAGGGGATGCCTGGATGGCTCAGTTGGTTAAGCGTCAGACTCTTGATTTCAGCTCAGGTCGTGATCTCAGGGTCATGGGATTGAGCCCCAAGTGGGGAACTCACACTGGGCATGGACTTTCTCTCCCCCTCTCCCACTCCCCTTGCTTTCCCTCTCTAAATATACATACACACACACACACACACACACACACACACACACACACACCCCTAAAGAAGTGGGAGGGGTGAACAAAAACATGAAAGATACATTGGATTTGGCAATCCTTACATACTCTTACAGTATTCTTCCTAATTCTGCATTTCCCTCCATCATTCTGGTGGAACTAATCTTTGAGCCCTTTCTCACTTCCTCCTTCTCACATTTCTCTTCCTTCTTTTACAGCACCCTTTAAACTTTAAATAAGTTCTCAATTCATTCATCCAAGTAACAGAAAATTAACCTAACATGCCAAATAATTAACAACACACAGAAATTAAGAAATCACTTCTCTGTTAATGAAGAACCATATGAGGTAACATGAATCCCTTATGAAAGAATAGGGGCTCATTGTCTTTCTATCCCCCGAAAACTAACCCCCAACTATACAACACTTCCTTGCCTCTAAGGAAACTAATGGATTCAAAGGACTAATAGGTAGCATCAATTTTCATTTCGGCAATGTCTGGTCCTTCCCATAGACTGGAGGATGGAATGGCAGATTTGAAGGTGGAGAGAGAGATGAAATTATGGATACCTGCATGATATGGATCTTCAGAGGGCATATATATTCCCTAAGAACAAGATTCTTTAAAGAAAACTTATATTTTAGGAGAATATGACTTTAGATTAATAATGACTTTAGAATTTTTACTTAGGACTATTTTTCAGTATCATTAAATCCCAAAGAGATTTCAAATAAAACAAGAAAATGCTTTAAAGTGCAGGGAGCCAGCGCACCTGGGTGGCTCATTCAGTTGAGTGACTGCCTTCGGCTCAGGTCCTGATTTCAGGGTCCAGGGATCAAGCCCTGAATCAAGCCCTGTATCCGGCTAAGCCTGCTTCTTCCTCTCCCCTGCCCTTCCCACTGCTCATGTTCTCTCTCTCTCTCTCTCTCTCTCTCTCTCTCTCTCTCTCTCTTTCTCTCTCTCTCATGCTGTCTCAAGAAAATAAACCTTAAAAAAAAAAAGTTGTGGGGAGTCAAAGTCAGGCAGCACTAGGAGAGAGTTTGAAGAAAGGACTAGAAAAAAAAGAAAGATTTTCTGGCTACTAGTGCCTTAATCATGGATATATGGTTTTATACTTACTTATAGGGATGCCAAACATACACACATGCACCTGCATACATGATCACACAGGGTCCCTCGTGGGGCTCCCTGTTCAGGGAGGAGTCTGCTTCTCCCTCTCCCTCTGCCCCTAAACCCACTTGTGCTCTCTCTCAAATAAATAAATAAAATGTGAAAGAAAGAAAGAAAGAAAGAAAGAAAGAAAGAAAGAAAGAAAGAAAGAAAGAAAGAAAGAAAGAAAGCAATCGAGCAAGCTCCATCTAAAGAGGTTAGGTAACTACAGATATCACACCAATTAGGTGTCCAAATTGGGATTTAAAATCAGGTCTGATTTCAACACCTTGACTTTTCTTTGCCAATAAGCCCTACTGACTCAAGTAATCAAAGAGTAAAATCAACAACAATAACAAGGGAAATGTGAGTGGAATCTGAAGAAATAATGGCTAAAGTTATGGTAATTATGCAGTAACTTTACTTTGACATTTTGAAACTGGATAGAAATCTTCAAGTAAAAGAACCAAGTAACAGCGGTGCCTGGGAGGCTCGGACATTAAGCGTCTGCCTTCGGTTCAGGTCATGATCCCAGAGTCCCAGGATCGAGCCCCACATCGGGGTCCCTGAAAGGTGGGAAGCCTGCTTCTCCCTCTCTCACTCCCCCTGCTTGTGTTCCCTCTCTAGCTGTGTTTTTACCTGTCAAAAAACCAAAAACAAACAAACAAACAAAAAACATAAGGTAAGATCCTTTTTACCAGCTATGTTTCAATCTTTTGTCTGAGTTGATTACATTTTTCCATTAAATATGTATATTTGTATCATTTTATTAAATAGGCAGCAGAAACTATTTGTTCCTTAAAAGAATAAAAGCAATGCAGAGCTTTCACAAAATGATCTTCAGCTAACAGACATTCACCAAACTACTTTAAAAAGAGAAGTTCCTGAAGTTAATTCTACATTTACAATGAGAGTTCAACTCTGAAGCAAGAAAGATTCTGTAGACAATATGATGGGGTTTTTGCACTACTTTCACCTTTTATAAATAAAATCTATTAAAACAGCCAAGTAAGCACACCCTTACCAGCTTTGTCTTTTCCTGGGTTTGTGCTGCTCTCTGTCCAAGACTGAGAATCAGTGAGAAGGTGGCTCTGGGACTCTCTCAACGGTTTTGCAGGAAACGGATGGTTCTCAGGACTGAATAATAATAGTCATCATAATCATATGTTAGCTCTTGAGAGTACTGCAGTGTTTCTCAAAGTACAGAATTTAAACCAATCCCAAGAGAATTGGGGGCATAGGGAATAAGGCATGTATCACACTGACACACTACAAGTAAACCGTTCTTCCTTCAACTCTCTTTTCATTCTTCTGCATACAGCCAGACGACAATCTGATACTTTGGCAAGTCTCCAGTTTTAATACAGAGAACAGGCTTCTACCTCTGACTCTAGTGGGTGAGGGAATCTAGTTAGAATTTAATAGTATTTTATGAGCAATTTTATTTTTTAAGCTATATTCTATTTATGGCAAATACCTAGTTTTCATTTATGACAGTGATATAATGTTTGATTTAAATAATTAGCTTCAGTGCCAATTTAACTAAATATATTAAATAAAAATGTAAGTTTTTGTAAGTGGTATGTGGATATGGAAAAAAGTATATGAAGGGAATGGTAGAAAGACAAGTTTGAGAAAACTGGACTAGTGTTTCTAAAGTGACACAACTAGTCTTGAATAAAGAACTCTCTAGCCTTCCTCTTTGAAACTGAAACAAATTTGAGCACTATCTTGCAGAAATGTTGAAGACATCTGATGTCACGAAGCCTTACAAATGTAACATTTAATTTGGGGCATAAAGAGTCTTAAAAGAAGAATGTAAGTTTTAAAATTTAAGGAGACATGCGACATATCGACATATTGAATGGCATGAAAAAATATAAATTAAAATAACATCTCACTTAGATAGAAAAAAATATTGGCATAGAAACTGTAAGTGTAGTTTTAGAATACCCTGAAATAGTAATCACAATAATGTTCAGAGGAAAAAAATACTTAAAATTCTTCCAAAAATAATTCCACATATGTGAGCTGACTATACTATATTTTTGAAAGGATATGCTTTTGCTCCTTAATAATTACCTCATATCTAAAATTTGAAAATACTTCAATTTTGTGCAACTTTAACATCCTCTTATTAAAATTTTGAAGGTAAATCTTTCAAGATAAAAAGTGTGTCTCCTATTTACATGGAAACAAAACAAAACAAACCTTCTTTTACTCTAATTATTCTTTTTTTTAGTTTTATTTTTTTACTTCAATTATTCTCCAAGGGAGGGACCATATACCAGGTACAGCATAGTAACTAGGTTCTGGTTTAGGGACTCCTTACAGATTCATTACCGCTAATAAGACTAATGAATGGCAAGGAGAGATCCATTCATTCAACAGTATTCACTAAGTACCGATTACATTCATGAATACAGTCTTTGATCTCATGGAAATTTCATTGTAATTGAGAAGGAATAATAGTAAATAGCAAATATATAATAAGTCAAGTGACTGTAAGAGCTATGACAAGAGAAAAACAGAGGTATGGGGAGGTGGAGGAGGAGGTTGCTATTTTACAAAGAGTTTTCAGAGACAGTCTCTATCACAGAACATTCAGATACCTAGAGGAAAAATGGTTAGGAAGAGGAATTGGCAAGTACAAAGGCACTTTATTTAAAAGGACAAGTTTGGTATATTTGAGGACCAGCAAGATCTGTGTGTCTGAGGATTATGAGTGATGGAAAAGTGGCAAGGGTTGACATCAGAGAGATACTGACTGGGGCCAGATTAGATCAGACAAGGTAAGGACATGCATTCACTTTTATGCTGGTTAAGGTGGGGGAGCGAACAGAGAGTTCTGAGCACAAGAGTGACACAATCTGATTCTTAATAGAGACCAGACTAAAGTAGGGCAAACAAGGAATCAGAAAGATCAGTAAGGAATGCATGGAAATAATCCATGTAAGAAATGATGACTGGGACCACAGAGCAGCCTGAAGGTGGTAAGAAAGTACTGGGATCATGGAGCACTGGGTGTGGGGCATAAACAATGAATCTTGGAACACTGAAAAAATAAAATAAATTTAAAAATTAAAAAAAAAAGTAGAGGGAAAAAAAATACTGGGATTACTGCATATTTTGAAGGAGCTTATGAAAGCATTTACAAATGGAATAAATGCAAGGTAAACGAAAGAAGAATCTAGGATGACTCCATAGTTCCTGGCCTGAGCCCCTGGGAGACTGAGGGTCACTAATACTGACATAAGGAATAACGGAGGAGAATCAGATTTGAGCTGCAGGTAAGGGTGTTGACATGTGGCAATCCAGAGTTGTGCTTTGCACCTGTTCAGTGGGAGATGACTTTTAAATATTTAAGTGGGAATGTTGAGTAGACAGTGAGACATAAAACTTCAGAGTACGGAAGAGACATCATCACTTCCCATACCAATTTTATATGGGCTAATCAGGGGAAATTACAGAATTATGTAAAAGAGGGGCACCTGGGTGGCTCAGTTATTAAGCGTCTGCCTTTGCCTCAGGTCATGATCTCAGAGCCCGGGATCGAGCCCCTCATCAGGCTCCCTGCTCGGCGGGAAGCCTGCTTCTCCCTCTCTCACTCCCCCTGCTTGTGTTCCCTCTCTAGCTGTGTTTCTCTCTGTCAAATAAATAAATAAAATCTAAAAAAAAAAAAAAAAAAAGAAGAAGAAGAATCACATAAAAGATACTTTAGCTGTCAAAATTCAATTCCAGAATTTAAAGGAAAGGGAAAGGAGCCCATAGTGGTTACGAGATCACTTAAACTGGGCTGGCTCAGTGCCAGAACTAGGATTTCTCCCAAAGCTGATGGTTACAGGTAGTAGAAGGAGAGCAACTATCTCAGAAACCCAATTCTCCTTGAACTACAAAAACTACTTAAAAGGCAAAAAACATGATTGAAAATTACTAACAAACTTTATAAAAGTGAAGACATTCTAAATAATCTATTAAAAGGAAATTTTTCTGCATCAAGGTATAAGAAAAACCCTTAACCCCTGAATGGTCAAGCAAGCCAAAACTCAGAGGGCATGCCCTCTGGCCCTGGAGTGAGCCTTGGTGCCTGTGAATGTCCCCATAAATCACATCTCATTAACTTGTTGAGTTTGGTCTGTACAAAGGTCACTCTAGGAATGGGGTGGCAAATAGGCTTCATCTCATGACAATTTAAAATGTTTTGGAGGGTGCTTGGGTGGCTCAGTGGGTTAAAACCTCTGCCTTCGGCTCAGGTCCTGATCTTAGGGTCCTGGGATCGAGGCCCACATCGGGCTCTCCGCTCAGCAGGGAGCCTGCTTCCTCCTCTCTCTCTGCCTGCCTCTCTGCCTACTTGTGATCTCTCTCTGTCAAATAAATAAATAAAATCTTAAAAAAAAATAAATAGGGGCACCTGGGTGGCTCAGTTGGTTAAGCGACTGCCTTCGGCTCAGGTCATGATCCCAGAGACCCGGGATCGAGTCCCACATCGGGCTCCCTGCTCAACAGGAAGCCTGCTTCTCCCTCTCTCACTTCCCCTGCTTATATTCCCTCTCTGGCTGTGTTTCTCTGTCAAATAAATAAAATATTAATTAATTAATTAATTAATTAATTAAAGTGTTTTGGAATGACTACCAGGGTCACTGACTCAAGAAGAATTCTAGGGTCATGACAGGCTCCACCAGAGGAAGCACTGTGATCAATTAAAAACTCACACAAGATGGGAGGAGTGTAGGTCCAGGTGTTACGTACGTGGCATTTCCAACTAAGAAAATGTCTAAAATTAAACTAAGAATGATATTATGGTTATGCTCTTGCTATCAGCTTTCATTTAAAAATTAGAGGTATGGCCATATTCAAATAAATCTGTCTTAAACACGTAAAAACTAGTTTTGTAAGTTTCAGACTTACAAAATCATACATAGTGTTTTAAAAGTTTAGGTAGTTTTGCCTTTTGTTGGTTAGTACCAAAGTCAGAATCAAATTTCGAGGTCTTCCTCAAATTCTTGGCAGATGAGAACCAGAACAGACTTCAAGCAAGGGGGAAAGCCTCCAGACACTCAATTTCCAAGACTCCTTCCCCTTTCTTTCCTCCGAAATGGCTCAGATAATGTCTACAAGCTCCGAGCAAGCATTAGGAGTATGGTACACTATCAAGCAGGTGTTGGGGAGTCCACTTGATCACCAAAGCCTAATCCAGAGATGTTCTTCTGATCTCTTTATAACACTACAGTTACCACAGGCAGAAAGACCTGGAGGGTCAGAGGGAAAGTTCACTGCCTGCTCACCTGATCACTAGAGGAGAACTTGGACTTCATATTCTCTTCTTTTAAGAACTACATTTAAAAAATCAGTCAACTAAAACGCATAGAGAATTAACACCTGTTTACCCACCACCCAGAGTAACAAGACTTGTACATGTACAACTGAAGCTCTCTATGTCCCCTTCCCCAACCGTACTTTCCTCTTCCCCTCATTCCCAGTGGGAACCATTATGGTAAATTATCTTATGTTCTTCATTTTTTTGCAAAGAAATATAGATCCAAAGGGCATAGGAGGATAAGATATATTATTTGGAAATAAAATAGAAAAAAATATGGGATTACTTTTTCGATGTTGAATTCAATCCTGCAGGAGTAGATGCTTGCTCAGGATCCTGATTAACAAGGCAAGTCGGAAAGGAGCAGCCATCACCTAGACTATAATTAAAATTACAACTTACAATTGCATGATAAACAAGACAATCGAGCGAAACTGTTGCAAAGTGATGTTTGACAGCAGAGCACAGTTATCTTGAATATTTTCACCACAAAGTACCTTGAAAAAATGGGTAGCAACCAGTACTTCTTTTCATCACCAAAAACTTGTCGCATGTTTTTGCTGAAACCCAAGCTGAATCCATTCTTATCTGTTCCGTGTCGAAATACAGGACTTCTAAACGCCTCTACAAAAGACAGTACAGCAACTGTGTGAGTACAGAACATATCTAGTGACCCCCATAATTAGAAATTACTGGACTAAATGAGACAACTCTAAAAATCGACAGCTAGCCTCCTGTGAGTACTTATGTACTCATCAATAGCTCTGTGATTACATTTACTTTCATTGTTAAAGAATCTTTTAACTATTACAGCAGCTCCTTGCATTGCAAAAAAATTACAAAACACAAATAAGCAAATACATTAAAAAAAACTTTATGTCTTCTGGACATTTTTAGGATAGATGTGTGGATGGATAGATGAATAGATGGATATAGATATAAACAAAGTTACAGGTTTTTTTTTTAACCGAGACCGTATTTTACATACATTCTACAGATTCCTTTTTTACAGTCAATTAACTCCATTTTCCAATTCCATTTGAATTTTATCTCCCAATCGTACATTTTTTTTTCCAGCTGGCCTATATTTACTGGCTTATGGGAAGCAGGATCCAGTGCAGAAGCAAACACTATGTCTGGTTATACCTACTCTGTATATGGAAGTCAAGGTTCAGAGAGGCGTGGGACATCCAAGATCACACAGCAAATGACAGAGTGGAACGTGAACATTTTTTTTTTTAAAGATTTTATTTATTTGACAGAGAGAAATACAGCTGGAGAGAGAACACAAGCAGGGGGAGTGAGAGAGGGAGAAGCAGGCTTCCCGCCGAGCAGGGAGCCTGATGTGGGGCTTGATCCCAGGTGTCCGGGATCATGACCTGAGCCGAAGGTAGTTGCTCAACCAACTGAGCCACCCAGGTGCTCCTAAGAAAGAAAATTCTAACAGAGTCCTTGTACTATGAAAAATGTGACAATTTGCAAGATCCTTAGCATTTGTCATCCTGGCTTTTAATATATTTATAGGACCAACTTGTCTGAAGGAAGTCCTTTCAGTGTTACAAGTCAAATCTAGAAGTTCTTAGAAGTTAATCACTTCTAAAATAATTCATTTTCTTCTGATGAATAATTTAATTATCCAACATATAATGTTTAATTATAATTTTTATTATGTTATGTTAGTCACCATGTTTCTGATGTAGTATTCCATGATTCATTGTTTGCATATTTAAAATCAGATACTTTGTTTAGAAATTACTATACCAATATGTTCACCTGAACGATATTTGCTATAATAAGATTTCACCTGAATGTTAAAAATTAACATTCACTGACAATATACTATAATTAATCTTCACTACTATAATCATGCTGTCTCTCAGCTTCAAGTGTCCTTTGAGATCATCAGGATTTATTAGTTCAGGTTGCATTCCCAAACTAATAATCTTTTTTTTTTTTTTTTAAGATTTTATTTATTTGACAGAGTAAAACAGAGCCAGAGAGGGAACACAAGCAGAGGGAATGAGAGAGGGAGAAGTAGGCTTCCCGCTGAGCATGGAGCCCGATGTGGGACTCGATCCCGGGTCTCCGGGATCATGACCTGAGCCGAAGGCAGTCGCTTAACCAACTGAGCCACCCAGGCGCCCCGACCCAAACTCCTAATCTTAATCTAGAAGATACTTTTTAACTTAATCCCCACTTACTTCTCAAACCTCATACTATATGTTTCATTCTTCAGCTTTCTACATTCTAGCCACATAGACAGTGTTACAAAGATTTCTAGCTCTCCTCCTGTAGGGCCTTATATTTTGTAAACTGTAGTGATATTCACAGAATATAAAATGAACCATTTTAATCGTGAACAAATCAGTGGCATTTAGTACATTCACAATTCTGTGCAATTAATTAACAAGTTCCAAAATATTTTCATTACCCCAGAAGAAACTCCATATCCATTAAGCAGTCTCTCCCTATTCCCCCTTCTTCTCATCCTCTGAAAACGACCACTATGCTTTTTTTCCCCTGTGGACTTATTTAATCTGGATATTTCACAGAAATGAAATTATGTAATATTAACCTTTTGAGATCACCTTCTTACTTAGTGTGTTTTTGAGGTTCATGCATGTTGTAGTGTGCATCAGTATCTCATTTCGTCTTAGGCTGAATAATATTCCATTGTCTAGAAAATACCACATTTTCTTCTATCCATTCATCTTTCAAGGACATTTGGACTGTCTCTTTCTTTGGGCTATTGTGAAGAGTGCTGCTATGAACACTGACATGCAAGTATCTCTTGGAGTCTCTGCTTTCAGTTATTTGGGGAATAGACCAAGGAGTGCGACTGCTGGGTCATATGACAAGTTCATATTTAATTTTGGGGGGAACAGCCACTGTTGTTTACAGTGGATTCACCATCTTATATTCCTACCAGCCAAGTGTGAAGGTTCCAATTCCTCCATATCCTCAGCTACGTTTGCTTTCTATTTTGTTGATTTGGGTGTGAAGTGGTGGCTATGGTTTCAGGTTGCCCTGCCCTAATGATTAATGATGTTCAGCTTGTTTTTACATACTTTTTGGCCAACTATATATTTTTACTGGAGAAATGTCTATTTAAGTGACTACTGAGAGGTGCCTGGGTGGCTCAGTCAGTAGAGCATCCAACTCTTGGTTTTGGCTCAGGTTGTGACCTCCAGGTCCTGAGATCGAGCCCCAAGTCAGACTTAACACTCAGTGGGGAGTCTGCCTGACATTCTCTCTGCTGCTCCCTCTGCCCTCCCCTGCTCTCTCTTTCTCAAATAAATAAAATAAATCTTTAAAATAAATTCCTATTTAAATTCTTGGTCAATTTTTGAATTGGGCTCTTTGTCTTTTTCTTGTTGAGTTGTAAGATTTCTTTTTATATTCTGAGTACTGGGTCCTTACCAGATAAGTTATTTGTAAATATTACTTATTATTTATTATCTGTAAATACTATTCTCATTCTGTCTTTTTACTTTTCTGATAATATCCTTTGATAGACACATTTTTAAAATTTTGGTGGAGTCCAATTTATCTATTTTTTTCTTTTATTACTCATGCTTTTGGTATTCTATCTAAGAATACATTGCCATATGTGTTCATCTTCTTTTTGGATGTTGAGTTTGAGTAGTTTTTTATAGATCTTGGATACCAGCCCTTTGTCTGTAGTGTCATTTGCAAATATCCTCTCCCATTCTGTGGGTTGCCTCTTTGTTTTGTTGACTGTTTCCTTTGCTGTACAGAAGCTTTTTATTTTGATGAAGTCCCAGAAGTTCATTTTCGCTTTTGTCTCCTTTGCCTTTGGAGATGTGTCTTGAAAGAAGTTGCTGTGGCCGATGTCAAAGAGGTTACTG
>PITA01034813.1:0-11184 GCA_004023965.1 Spilogale gracilis
CTTTATGATATAGTAATCTCCAAACTTCTTTGTCCACAAAGATCCTTTTTCTCAGAAGATCTATTAATGTCATAGGATGCAAGTGATTGAGAAATACTGAAACAGTAGTGAATAATGAACATTTAAGAGGGAGCAATTATTTTGGTCATGATCACCAGAGCCATCTGAGATAGATCCACACAGGGAAAAGGATTTGAACCAGAAATTAAAGATTTGGTGAAGGTTTAAAGCAGGGAAAAATACATATTAGCACCAAGTAGGCAGCAGACACCATGAACTATCATTGGTCTCAGTTCTCACAAGAATCCTGTGAAATGGGTATTGCAACTGCTATTTTACACGTGAAAATGGAAATATTTGCCCTTGAAATGCACAATTCCTAGTTCCATATTTTATGTTCTTTCCCTTGCTTTTTGGCTCCTGACTTGAACAAAGGCATGGAAGTAGTAATGTATAAGGTATAGCTGAAATAAGGTACAGGTTTAGGTATGGTAGGGTTAACTTGGGGAGATACTGGATCATTTGAATGTGTTATTGGCAGAGTCAGTCTTACAGTCCTCTAATTCCCCACAGCACCAAGCAGAAAGCAAAGCCAAAAGAAGCACTCAGTATGTGGTTACTGAATAACATCTGGAAGATGGGAAACCAGCATCTAGCAGGAAATAGTAAACGAACTGTGGCAACAGACAAACCAACAGAAAGCACTTTTGCTACATCATCTCCACAAGTATGATAATAAGTTATATACTTCTCTTCTAGATATACCAGAAGAAACTAACAATACTGGATACAAAACACAGATCAAGGTACATTCTAAGGAAGATGATGGAGTAGAAGGACCCTAAGCTCACCTCATCCCACAAACACAACTAGGTTAACACTCACATTGATGTAAATAATTCAGAAAATGACCCAAAGACTGAAAGAAAAAGCTCATACCTAAATAAAGAGAAGAGGCCACAATGAAGATGACAGGAAGGTCAGAGATGCAGTGGAAGCTAAATAGACACCCTGGGAGGGTGGAACTCCATTTGGATAGAGACAGGAGACAAACATAATATCATACCGAGGGAAAGTCTGCTGGGGAAGACAAATCCCCGTAACATTTGGCTTTGAAAACCAAAGGGGTTAAATTTCATAGTTTTCATAACCAGTGGGACTTAAAACCTAGAACTTTAAAAATCATTAAGCTTGGCCAGGAGGGTGAGAGGAAATAGTCCTTGCTTAAATACATAGCACAAAAAAACAGCCTGCAGAGATATACTGCAGAAGCAGCAGCTGAAAAAACACCTGGGGAATAGGGGAGGGAAATCTATTTACTCATCTCAGAGCATGTGCTAGAGGTACAAGGATCCTTGGAAGACTTCTCTAGAAACAAAGGAGCTAGACAGCAGATGACATTTCACATCCTGTCCATGCCCCAGTCTAAATACATGGCCATGTGGAGGAACCAGTGGGATGCAGACACCTGCTACCTAACTTTCTAACAACACGCCTCTTGCTCCCACAGATTTTGTGGATCCACCCCCTCCAATAAGCTTACCACCAGAGCTCATCCAAAAAGACTCCCAGTGCACAAAAGCAGCCCCCAAAGGGACCAGCACCACTCCAAAGTGACTCCTGCCCCAGGAGAAGGAAACACAAACCAGATATACCAATCCAAATGCAGCCCCAGCAGTGGGCTCAGGGAAGATTGCTGATGTAACTGTAGGCACTGTCCACCATCAAAAGCTTCTAAGGGGACAACATGGGAAAGGTGCTCTTTAGTTTGGTGATACTGCCCTCTGGCAAATGCCTGGTCTGACTCAACTGTCAACGCCAGGGTGGCTCCAAACTGGCCCACTTACAACAGAGGGACCAATTACTGCCCACAACAGATAAAGAGAGCCGTTGTAGACAACTGGACTGAAGGAAAAAGTGGCTCCTGCCACAATAGCAAGGTGCACACAACACACACAGAAAATGCCCCCAACGTGCCAGGTTCTGAAGAACACTGCACCGCAGGACACTACAGGAACTCTTCTTCATAAAGTCATTGCTTTCAAGAGTAGATGCAGCTGAGTTGCCTAACACACAGAAACAGATGCCGAGAGTTGGACAAAATGAGGAGACGAAGGATATGTCCCACATGAAAGAACAAGACAATATCACAGAAAGAGAGCTAAATGAAACAGAGATAAGTAATGCATCTGAGGGAGAATTTAAATGAGTGGACCAGAGAAATGAGTGGAGGACCTCAGTAAGACCCTTCCCAAAGTGATAGAAAACATAAAGAAGAATCAGAGAATAAAAACTTCATTGAAAAACACTTGATGGAATAAATAGTAGACTACAGGAAGCAGAAGAATGGATCTGTGACCTGGAGAATAGAGTAATGGAAAGAATCAAGCCACACAGGTGAGAGGAAAAAAAATACAAAATAAAAATAGATTTAGGGAACTTGGCAACACTATCAAGCATAATAACATTCATATTATATGAATCCTAGAAGGAGAAGACCAAGAAATGGGGGCAGAAAGTTGCTTGAACAAATAATAGCTGAAAGCTTCATGATTCTAGGAAAGGAAATAGAAATCCAGATCTAGGAGGCACAGAGATCCGCCAACAAAATCAACCCAAGGAGGTACACACCAAGACATACAGTAATTAAAATGGCAAAAAGTAGTGATAATTTCAAAAGCAGCAAGAGAAAACAGTTACAAACAAGGGAAACCCCTTAAGACTATCAGCTGATTTTTCAGCAGAGACTCTGCAGGCCAGAAGAGAGTGGCAGGATATATTCTGGAAAGGAAAGGAAAAAAACCTGCAGCCAAGAATACCCTATCCAGCAAGGCTATCAATTAGAAAAGGAGAGATAAAGAGTTTCCCAGAGAAACAAAAGTTAAAGGAATTTATCACCGCTAAACCAGCCCTACAAGAAATGTTAAAGGGAACTCTGAGTAGAAACAAAAGACCATAAGGAGGAATAAGCAAAGTAGGGAGCACAGACATAGTAAAAAATAAGTATATCTGTAAAAATCAGTGAAGGGACTCACAAAATAGAAAGATGTAAAGTATGACACCATATACTTAAAACACAGGGGGAGAGAAATAAAGAATGGGCTCAAAATTAAGCAACAATCAACTTAATATTATTGACTATTATATAAAGAAGATATTATATGCAAACATAACCACAAATCAAAAACAAGTGATATGTTAAAATAAAGAGAAGGGAATCCAAGTAATCGCTAAAGAAATCCAATAAATTGCGAGAGAAGAGAGCACAAGAAGGAACAAAGAACAAAAACAATAACCATAAAACAGTAAGAAAATGGAAATAAATATATATCTATTAATAATTACTTTGATTGTAAATGGACTAAAATGTCTATCAAAACAGAATGGATATAAAAAATTAGACCCATCTCTATGCTGCCTATAAGAGACTGGTTTCACACCTAAAGACACATGCAGATTGGAAGTGAAGGGATAGAGAAGCATTTATCACACAAATGGATGTGAACAAAAGTCCAGGGTAACAATACTTACACTGGACAAAATAGACTTCATTATTTTTACAAGTGGAGTGTCATTATCCTTTTATTTGAACAGCTCATTAAAAAATTGCTTTAATTTAAAATCAGTTAACATATATTATTAGTTTCAGAAGTAGAGTTCAGTGATTCATCAGTTCTATATAACACCCAGTGCTCATTACATCATGTGCCTTCCGTAATGCCCATCACCCAGTAACCCCATCTCCCCACCCACCTCCCCTCCAGCAATCCTCAGTTTCTTTCCTATGACGAACAGCCTTGTTCATCTCCCTTGCTGGTTTTATTTTCCCTCCTTTCCTCTATGCTCCTCTGTTTTGTTTCTTAAATTCCCACATGAGTGAAATCATATGATAATCTGATTGACTTATTTCACTTAGCATAATACCCTCTAGTTCCATCTGTGTTGTTGCAAATATACAATAGAATAAATATTACTCAGCCATCCCATTTATATTCTCAATTTTCAGTTTATTTTTGTGTGTGGCTTAAGAAAGTGGTCCAGTTTCATTCTTCTGTAGGTAGCTGTTCAGTTTTCCCAAAAACCATTTGTTGAAGAGACTTTTTCCATTCCATATTCTTGCCTTGTCAAAGATTAATTGACCATATAAACACAGATTTATTCCTGGGCTCTCTGTTCTGTTCCATTGATCTATGTTTCTCTTTCTGTGCCAGCACCATACTGTTTTGATTACAACAGATCTATGGTATAACTTGAAATCTGGGATTGTGATATTTCCAGTTTTCTTTTTCTTTTTCAAGATTGCTTTGGCTATTTAGAATCTTTTCTGGTTCCATATAAATTTTTGGACTGCTTTTTCTAGCTCTGCAGAAAATGTTGTTGGTATTTTGATAGGGATTGCATTAAATATGTAGATTGCTTTGGGTAGGATGGACATTTTAACAATATTTTTTCTTCTTATCAATCAGTGTTGAGTATCTTTCTATTTGTGTTGTCTTCAATTTATTTTGTCAGTGTTTTATAGTTGTCAGAGTATGTCTTTCACCTTGGTTATGCTAATTCCTAGGTATTTTATTGTTTTTGGTGCAGTTGTAAATGGGATTTTTAAAAATTTTTGTTTCTGCTGCTTATTAGTATATGGAATACGATTTCTGTATATTGATATTATAACCTACAACCTTACTGAATTTGTCAGTTCTAGTAGTTTTTGGATGAAGTCTTTAGGATTTTCTAAATAGTGAAAGTTTTACTTTCTGAAAATAGTGTTTACTTCTTCCTCACTATTTAGATGCCTTTTACTCCTTCTTGTCTGACTGCTGAGGCTAGGACTTATAGTACTATGCTGAATAAATGTGGTGAGCGTGGACATGCTTGACTTGTTCCTAACCCTAAGGAAAAAGTTCTCAGTTTTTCCTCATTAAGCATGATGTCAGCTACAGGTTTTCATATATAGATTTTATTATGTTGAGGTATGTTCCCTCCAAACCTACTCTGTTGAGGATTTTTATCATGAATGGATGTTTGTCGGGTTTGGCCAGCAAACCCAGCAATGGCGAATGAAAAGATTACTCCAGATACCAAAGCAGGAGAAAGGAGAGGGTGATGGGACCAGGCACTCTAGTGGTAAAAGGTCTCGAGCCAAGCTCTGTCTCCACTTTCATTGTGAGTTTTATCAATACACCACATGCAAGAGAAAAACAAGAAGGAATGTGCAGCTTTAATGATCAGGACAATAATATATGGGGCAGCGTGTGACAGAAGCAAGCAGTTTTGGTGCCATGTGTGCAAGGCAAGGAGTTCGTGAAGTACGTGACCACTACAGGTACCTGTATTTCTTCAAAATTTAAACATTTTCTCCCTAGAGGAGAACCTTAAGTCACAGTAAGAATCTGGTTGCTTTCAGCCAAGAAACTTCAAAGGAGGCCCAGCAATCCGGCACTCCTCCTTTGATTTTCAATTAGTCTCACCCAGGGAGGTATATACAAGTCAAATTTTAATCTATCCAGGCACTGTGAATCCCCACAGATGCATATTCTTTCAAATGCTTTTTCTGCATCTTCTGAAACGTTCATGTCTTTTACCCTTTTTCTTATTGATATAATGTAGGATGTTGATTTTTTACGAATCACTCTTGCATCCTGGGACTAAATCTCACTTGACTGTAGTAAATGATTTTTTAATGTATTCTTAGGTTCGGTTTGCTAATATTTTGTTGAGGACTTTTGCAGCGATATTCATCAAAGATATTGGCCTGCTCTTTGTGTGTGTGTGTGTGTGTGTGTGTGTGTGTGTGTGTGTGTGTGGTGCTTTTTTTTGTTTTGATATGAGGGTAACACTGGCCTCACAGGATAAATTTTGGAAGCTTTCCTTCCTATTCTATTTTTTAGAACAGTTTGAGAAGAATAAGTACTAACTCTTTAAATTTAAATGAACAAATACATATTAACTCTTTAAATAGAATTCACTTGTGAAGCCACGTGGTTCTGGATATGCTGTCGGGGGGAGTTTTTCATTACTGATTTAATTTCATTGCTGGGTAATCGGTCTGTTCAAATTTTCTCTTTCTGATTCAGTTTTAGGAGATTATATGCTTCTAGGAATTTATCCATTTCTTCGAGATTGTCCAATTTGTTGGCATATAATTTTTCATAGTATTCTCTTACAATCCTTTGTATTTCTGTGCTACTGCTTATTTCTCCTCTTCCATTTCTGATTTTGTTTATATGAGTTCTCTCTTTCTCTCTGATGAGTTTGACTAAGCTCATCAATTTTGTTCTTTTCAAAGAGCCAGCTCCTGGTTTTACTGATTTGTTCTATTATTTTTTTAGTTTCTAATCTACTTATTTATGCTCTAATGTTTATTATTTCTTTCCTTCTCCTGCTTTCGGGTTTTGTTTGTTCTTCTTTTTCTTGCTCCTTTAGCGGTAAGTTTAGGTTGTTTATTTGAGATTTTTCTTTCCTCTTAAGATACACCTGTTTTATTATAAACTTCTCTCTTAGACTGCTTTGTTGCATCCCAAATTTTTGAACTGCTGTGTTTTTATTACATTTGTTTCCATGTGTTTTTCTTAAAGATTTCTTTACTTATTCTGGAGAGAGAGAGAGGTGGGGGGAGGGAGAAGACCAGAGGGAGAGGGAGAAAGAAACTCTAAGCAGACCCCCATGCTCAGCACAGAGCCCAGCTCAGCACTTGATCTCATGACCTGGAGATCATGACCTAGCTGAAACCAAGAGCCAGAAGACTAACATACTGTGCCACCCAGGCACCTCTCTATGTATCCTCTGATCGCCTCTTTGATTTTTTGGTTGACCCATTGTTTGGTAGCATGTTTTTAACTTCCGTATTTCTGTGATTTTTCCATATTTTTTCTTGTGGTTGATATTTAGTTTCATAGCATTGTGGTCAGAAAAGATGCATAGTATGATTTTGACATTTGAATTTGTCGAGACTTGTTTTGTGATTTAACATGTGAACTGTTCTAGAAAATGTTCCATGTATACTTGAAAATAATGTGTATCCTGCTGTTTTAGGATGGAATGTTCTGAATATTTCTGTCAGATCCAGCTAACTGGTTCAATATTCATTCTCAGCTACTGTTTTCTTACTGATTTTCTGTATGGATGATCAGTCCACTGACGTAAATGGAGTGTTGAGGTCCCCTATTATTATTATATTACTACTGATAACTTCCTTTGTTTGTTATTAACTGCTTTATGTATTTGGGTGCTCCTTTGCTGGGTGCATAAATACTTACAACCGTTATATCTTCTTGTTGAATTGTTCCGTTTATGATTATGCACTGTCTTTCTTAGTCTCTTGTTTTAGTCTTTGTTTTAAAGTCTATTTTGTCCAATACGTTCAAGCTGTATTACAAAGCTGTAATCATGAAGACAGTATGCTTTTGGCACAAAAACAGACACATAGATCCATGGAACAGAATAGAGAACCCAGAAATGGAACCTCAATCTATGGTCCACTCATCTTTGACAAAACAAGAAAGAATATCCAATGGAAAAAAGAGAATCCCTTCAACAAATTATGTTGGGGAAATTGGACAGCCACATGCAGAAGAATGAAGCCAACACATTTTCTTAGAACATATGTAAAATAAACTGAAAATGCATGAAAGACCTAAATGTAAGAAAAGAATTCATCAAAATCCTAGAGGAAAACAAAGGCAGCAAACTCTGTGACCTGGGGCACAGCAACTTCTCCTCGCTCAGACACATCTCCAAAGGCAAGGGAAACAAAGGCAAATGAACTATTGGGACTTCATCAAGATAAAAGCCTTTTTCACAGAAAAGGAAACAGTTGACAAAACCAAAGACACCCTGCAGCATGGGAGAAGATATTTGCAAATGTCTTAGCAGATAAAGTGTTTGTATCCAAAATTTATAAAGAACTTATCAAGCTCAGCACCCAAAGAATAAATAATCCAATAGAGAAATGGGCAGAAGACACGAACAGACATTTCTCCAAAGAAGACCTACAAATGGCCAACAGACACATGATAAATGCTCAACATCACTCGGCATCAGGGAAATATAAATCAAAACCACAATGAGATACCACACCCACCTGCCAGAATAGCTAAAATCAAAACACAAGAAACAAATGTTGATGAGGATGTAGAAAAAAAAGAAACCCTCATGCACTACTGGTGGGAATGCAAACTGGGGCAGCCACTCTGGAAAACAGTATGAAGGTTGCTCAAAAAAATTAAAAACAGAACTACCATATGATCCACTAACGGCGCTACTGGGCATTTACCCAAAGAATACGAAAACACTTATTTGAATGGATATATGCATCCCTGTTTATTGCAGCATTATTTACAATAGCTAAATTGTGGAAGCAGTCCAAGTGTCCTCTGAAAGATGGACAAAGAAGTGGTATACGCACACACACACACACACACACACACACACACACACATACACACACACGGATATTATTCAGCCATAAAAAAGAATGGAGTCTTGTTATTTCCAAAAACATGCATGCATCTAGGAGTATAATGCTAAGTGAAATAAGTTACGGAAAGACAAGCATCATATGATTTCACTCCTATGTGGAATTTAAGAAACAAACGAACAAAGAAAAAATAGACAAACCAAGAAAAAAGACTATTAAATAGAGAACAAACAAATGGTTATCAGAGGGGAGGTGGATGAGGGATGGGTGAAATAGGTGAAGAAAATTAAGAGTAAACATATATTTTTTAAAGATTTTATTTGACAGAAAGAAACATAGCTAGAGAGGGAACACAAGCAAGGGGAGTGAGAGAGGAAGAAGCAGCCCTTCCCACTGAGCAGGGAGCCTGAGGTGGGGCTTGATGCCGGGACTCTGGGATCATGACCTGAGCTGAGGGCAGACACTTAACAACTGAGCCACCCAGGTGCCCCAAGAGTATACATATCTTGATTAGCATTGAGTAATTTATATAACTGTTGAATCATTATTTTGTATACCTGAAAGTAATAAAACACTATATTAACTATACTAGAACTAAAATACAAAAAAAAAACACAGATGAAGAACATACTATTTCATCAGAGATGGGGAAGAACAAATACTGGACCCCTTTCACACAAGAATATATTTCTATCTATTAAAATTATTTAGTTATAGTCTCATTTGGGGAAAGAACCTAAATAGGCTTGATAATTTAATTAATATAATTTTTAAATCTAAAAACATGATCTGCAAAGGTAATCTCTATTATTATAGACCAACCTTTTCTGGGTTTGGCAAAATTTCAGGATTTTCAGCCTCAGGTCCTAGAAGATAACAATATGTTTTACTCCAGTTTTATTAAGCACTAAAAACATAACTTCTCACTTAGCATTTCTTAATCAAAATAACATGAAATGGTTCTCTCAGGTATTCATGTGATATATAAAATATTTTATACATATTATACCTAGTTATTGATATAAAAGTATCATTACAGTGGCAATAAAGTTACAAAAGAAAATTCTTCCTTTTCTTAAATACTTTACATGAAGATGGGTAAAATTATAATTATTTAGATTAGTTTAGCTAAAAGCCTCTCTATTTTGGCTGAGTCATTCTAAGTATAGGTAACTACCAGAGGAAAAAATTATACCTATTTGCTCAGGGTCATCATCTCCTCCATTATAGGTAACAGAATGTAAATTAAAATCATTCTGTCAAGTTAGGCATGAAAAGGAACAACCCATGTGGGGGCCAAAAGGAATCAGGAGGTTGTCCTAAGTGACTTCCATTTTATTATCCCCTCCTCATCCTGCTCCCTCTGCAATTCATACCACGTGAAGTTACAGGCAGACCAACCAAAAAAGATGGGTCTCCTATACCACTCCTCTTGCCTCCTACCTTTACCATGAAGGCCCAGGCACTCTAACATATTTAGGTAAGCTTTTACAGCTCACTGCTGTTTCAAGCATTTATTTGAGTCGCTGTCATTCTTTTGGTTTCTTCTGATTAGGCAATATCTAGAGCTACAGCATAAACCAAGTAATTATTTGCTGAACCATAGCATGCATCCTCACAAGCAAGACAGGTTTTTCAGGGGGAAAAATAAGCACAAATATGCTTGCTGAGTTTTACTTCATGCAAAAATTTGTTTTTTATTGTTATTTTTTGTTTTGCTTCACCTTTGCCATTTGATGTTGGTAACGTAGGAAAATAAACTAGGAGGGTTAACGTCATGGTATTGCACACCCTCACAGATGATGAGCAAAACATCACTGAGAATAAATAACTTCTTATCCTTGCATTAGAATTCTTTGTGTCAAACAATGATGATAGTATGTTCTACTATGTATAGCTTGTTATTTAAAGTTGTATCTCTTGTTGCCTAAAATTTAGTACAAATGAAACACTGTAATAGATACATCCTCAATTATCTTTTTTTTTTAACTGTCAGATCCTTGGGAGGTTTGTTTAAAAACAGAGAAGACTTCATCCTCTTTTCTCCTTCTCAGAATTGTAAAGAAAATCCTGAAAGCCATCTCTTTTATATTTTTAATCACCTCATAATCAAATGATTATTCTTTTATGCCAATAGTTGGTATTTTTTAAATTTGATAAGTTGGTATAAATTATGTTAATTTGACTACTATATAAAAATAAATATAGTTAAGGAATTCTCATTTTCTAACTGTAAAATTTTCTTAAAATAGTTTTTACAAATTAAAAAAATTTTGGAAGGCGCCTGAGTGGTTCAGTTGAAGATTTATACATTTTCTACTTAACACTTGAAAGAGACAAAATGTAGTAGTAGTAGTATGCATGTATAAAAAACAATTCTAGGGGCACCTGAGTGGCTCAGCTGGTTAAATATCTGCCTTCTGCTCAGGTCATGATCCCAGGGTCCTGGGATCAAGCCCCATGTCGGGTTCCCTGCTTGGCAGAGAGTTTGTTCCTGACCTCTCCCTTTGCCCCTCCCCCCTACTTGTGATCTATCTCTCTCAAAATAAATAAATAAAAATCTAAAGTACCAAGTGAGAAGAAAAAAATGCTCAAGGGAGCTGAATTTTAACTTACAAGCAATAACAACAATTACTGAAGATAATTTGTTTATTTTGACCATTCTACAATTTGGTTAGAATTACTCTTTGAATTGGGAGGAAGAAGACAGGACTGTATTAAAACAGAGTAAGCTAAACTAGCAAACAATTTAATAGTTTCCTTATATGTGA
>PITA01034814.1:0-11180 GCA_004023965.1 Spilogale gracilis
TGTTTCATTTGCTGTACAGAAGCTTTTTATTTTGATGAAGTCCCAGAAGTTCATTTTCGCTTTTGTCTCCTTTGCCTTTGGAGACGTGTCTTGAAAGAAGTTGCTGTGGCCGATGTCAAAGAGGTTACTGCCTATGTTCTCTTCCAGGATTTTGATGGATTCCTGCCTCACGTTGAGGTCTTTCATCCATTTCGAGTTTAAGAAGCCACATATTTTAAACTGAGGTCGAGAAAACTCAGCCTATATAAGCATATGGATAAAGTTGTTTTCCTGTAGTATTCTAAATTGCCAAAGAAGACTACCACTTGTGATATTCCTGTTTCTGTAGAGAATTTCCATTTGGGTTTGTGGGACATAAGGAAACATACGGAGAAGATTAGTGATCAGAAAACATTTGGGTTATATTTCTGGACTACCTCAGAAGGTTCGCTCTCACGTGCTCGGATTCATCCTCACGATAGTATCCCTTAACGCGGAGGAGTGGCTTGAGGAGGATATTGTAAGTCATAACAAAGATCAGGGGAGGCCAGCCAAAGCCTCTCACAAGGAAGCGTCCTTGTGGGTGCGTCCTTCCTCCCTGCCCCCTGCCCTCCGAACAGCTCGGGGGCTGCCTGGCGCTGGCTCAGCATTTGAGAAGGGCTGCCCTTAAGTTTCAGTAAGCTCTGACGACGGTAATCTGTATCCACGGAGAGTTACCCATTAGAAATCGAATCTATTTCCCATGCGAATGTATTCCCATTAACATCAGCTAGTGAAAATAATTTTTATGTCATCTTCTTACCCATTTTAATTTCCATTCTGTCTCTGGTGACTGATGGGACACAGACCAAGGGTACATAGTTTTTCTTGTAAACAGGCCAGTATATAGATATATATTTTTCTTAGAATATTATTTTTATACACTAAGAGTTATAAACTCCTTATTTCCCCACATTTTTTTTCTCTACTGGGTTTAACGAGCTATGTTTTAAAATTAATGTCTTGTTTCTTATTTAACATTTCTCTATGAGGCAGTCTCAGTAGTAAATCGTAGTAAAATGTTTATAGTCACGTTAAACTTCTCTTACTTACATGTACGGCTTCCACTGAATATCTCATATTTTCACCAATTCTGTGCACCTGTCATTCACCATCTAGTAACTTCTGTTACTCGAGAATGTCCAAGTCCTATGACATTACCAGACGGAGCTAGGGATGTCCTGAGACCGGGAACCCTTCCATTTCTGCCCCTCGGGCTGCAGAGGCTAACCCAGCACGGGCGTCTGTTTTCCCTTTCTGTGGGGAAGCAGATTCCTATTTATGAGAAACTCTGATGTAAATGCTTCATTCTCTCCCACCTCCGAAGCTTGGCTTTCTTTCTTTCTTTTTTTTTTTTTAGGCAATAAAATTCATAAGGGATAAGTGAAAAATAATTGGGGACCATTTTTATTTTTACTAGTGTGTTTGCTGTTGCTTTACATATCACAGCATAATAGACACTAAAATGTTGTTCTGCGAGTCGGACGAGAAACATTAGCGCTGTGTTTGGTGTCCATGCGTCCCAGCATTGAATTTGAGCCTCGGTAGAGTCATTGACCGAGAGCAGGATTGTGGATCGAATTTATCCCTGCTCTTGAGTCTGTTAGCCCATGGCTTTATTACAAAGGTCTCCGGGGTAGGGGAAGATGTTAAAAAAATGGAATCCCCGTCCTACTGGCAGATGGGGGAGTGTCTGGGGGGCAGTGCTGTTTGCTTGCTTCACCTCGTAGGGGAGTGTGCAGGAGAAGGATTAGCAGAGGAGGAAAGCAGAAGCCCGCAGACTTGCAGGGGCTCCTCGGGCCGCTGCCTGGAAGGCAGAAGGAGCAGATGGCGGCGGAACCGGTGACCCTAGTCCAGCAGGAACCCGCAGGAGCCAGAAAGGGCCCGGCCGTGGGGACTGCCCTGATGTTCCCTCCCAACCGTGATCTTTAGACACAGGGTGTGTTAGTTTCCTGTAGCTGCTCTAACAACTTACCATTAACTGGGTGGCTTAAAACAGCATATAAATTCATTATGTTATGGTCTTGGGTGTCAGAATCCCAAAATGGTTCTCACTGACTTATAAGCAGATGTTGGCAGGACCTTGTTCCTTTTTGACTCTCTAAGAGGGAAAACTTGTGTCCTTGCCTTTTTCAGTTTGGGCAGGTTCACAGTTCTCTGGCTTACGGTCCCCTCCGTCTTCCAAGCCGGCAGTGACCAGGCTGGTCTCCCTGGGACCCTGATTCTCCTGCCTGTCTGTTTCAGGGGGACCTGTGTGATTACACTGAGCCCATGAGAACAGCCCAGGATCCAGCTGATTAGCAACAGTAATTCCATCTTCAGCCTTAACTCTCCTCTGCCATGCAGTGGGACATATTCACGGTTTCTGAGGATTAGGACCTGGACATCTTAGGAGGAGGGGCTGTTATTTTAGCTACTGTGCGTAGGATACATAGTCGATCCCTGTGTAGGTTGTATCCTGTCTTCTTTCCCTTCGACCTCCCCTATCCCCCTCCTCATCCGAAGGCTCTGCTGTCATGGATGGCTCGATGGGGCATCAACCCCGTAACGGCACGAAGAATTAATGGCTGGGTTAGTGGCTTTTAAATGGCATGCTCCTTACATTTCATCTCTGTGCAGCAAATGTTTTTGAGTGCCTGGTCTTCATTCTCTCAACAAATACCTTCTGAACAGCTATGCGCTGAGTTCTGTTACTGGGGGGTCAGCTTTGAACAGCGTAGGGGGGTTATGCCTGCTCCTGGGAGCTTATGGTTCGCTGGAGACTGACAAACACGGAAACACCCAATAAACGGGAAAAATATCAGCTCGTAATAAATGCTAGGCAGAGGGTTAAAAAAATAACCCTGTGTGAATGACTCGGTGGCTACTGGAATAGGGAGGAGGTGGGTTTCTGAGATCTGAATGGCAAGGAGCAGCCAATGATAGGAATAAAGGAGAAAGAATATTCCAGGCAGAGGGCATAAGAAGCACAAAGGTGGGAAATGAGCTTTCTGTTGGAGAAACAAAATGTGGCTGGAGTGTAACGGGCAAAGGGAAGGTGTGGGAAGTGTGTGCCGAGATCACACTCTTGTAAACCATTGTGGAGAACTTGGGTTTTTGGTGTGATGGAAAGGCATTAGAGAAAGTCTTCTTTTTAAAATTTTTATTTTATTGAGAGAGAGAGAGAGAGAGAGAGAGAGAGAGAGAGCGCATGAGAGGGGAGAAGGTCAGAGGGAAAAGCAGACTCCCTGCGGAGCTGGGAGCCTGATGTGGGACTCGATCCTGGGACTCCAGGACCATGACCTGAGCTGAAGGCAGTGGCTCAACCAACTGAGCCACCCAGGCGCCCCTAGAGTGCAGCATCTTTCACTGAAGGTTGACTCGGGACGTTTCGAGGATGAGTATGATTATTGTCTTCTGAGGTGATCCAGAAGGTAGCACTGAATGTTAAACATGCTTAATTTTCCTTTTAAAACCACACTGGACATAATGTTTGATAAATCGGGTAGCCTAATCACGTTCTAAAGTTTAGGAACTCCGCATGTGAATAAAGCGGAATTTATGTTGTTTCTGCCATTGTTCTCTTGAGTTCCTGGTTGCAGAGTTTGATGGAGAGACCAAGAGCTTACCGTATCTCTTTTGACTCCCAGTTTTGTAGACTTAAATCACTCCCCTTCGCTTTTCCTGCTTTACTTTTCTTCACAACAGAAGAATTGTGAGCTATTTTACTAGCCCCTCAAAGTTCCCTGCACTCTTGGTAGGTCCAGGGTGGTTTTGTTGAGGGCATGACCAGAACGTTCTGCATTTCTTCCTACATCCGTGAGGACGTCAGCACGTTTTCTATTCCACTTCCCGTCTTCTTTCTTCTGATGCTGAAGTTTTGGCTGAGATTTCATTGTGGTTTCCCATCTGAGGAGTAAGACATGACCAGGTCAGGACGTAATCCTTGGCTTGCTGTGTGGGCCATGCCTTTGGGGAGGCTTAGTGCTAGTGATAATCCAAAATCGTAGCCAGTGCTTATCCTCATTTGGTGATGATTTTGTAGGGATCCTCGTACATATCTATTTTCAGTTTTCATATGCCTGGAGGATGATTTAACTGAGACAACTCTAATGAACAGAAAATTACTCTGTATTGCTTAAGCATACAACAGTTGATGGAAGGAAGGGATCATTAGGTAGAAAGACTTGGTTGGATGGCCGGAAGAACCCGTCTGGGATTAAAAGATTGCTGTAGATAATCCTCAAAATGAGTTAATCCACGTGTATTAATCTAATGTGCATGGCCAGCTTTGAGGGCAGCTCTGTTGTCCCTGGTTTTTAAAAAGGAGAGTAGAGAAGCCAATAGCCAGTCAAGTTACCAAAAAAGGTAACTAAAAAGAAATAGGGTTTCTCTAGGAGAAAGAAGAAGGGCTTGAGTTTGGTTCTATTTCCTCCCTCCTTCCTTCCCTTTTTCACTTGGCTAGATCTTCTGCGTGCCCACATGCTCTGCTCTGCCCTTTACCTCTGGAGCATTTCCTCCAGGGGAGGATCCTGCTGGGGGTGTGTATGTATCTCCGAGTATACACTCACTGGTCCGCTAGCAGCCTGCGCCAGCCGTCTACATCTCGTGTATATCTTGGGCGGCCACACTGACTCACATGGTGCCTTACATATGTAAAGGTGTGCTTTCCATTTAATCATAACTAACGAGTGACTTTATAACTTTAACAGTATGAAGTGTTCTTATGCGGCACCTGTCACATAATCCTGCTCCACTGGAGAAATAGGGGAGGTTTTAAGATTAAAGATGAAACCATATTTTCTAGACCACAGGGGGAGTCCTGTCATCGATTACCAGAAGGAGGTGAGCTGTCCATCCCTGGAGATCCTTACAAACTGGGCAGAGGAAACATCTGTGAGAAGGACTGAAGCCTTAACCTCTTTTGGGGCATGCAGATAGAATGACAAAGGATTCCGTCATTCTTTGATGACTTGGCCAGGACGAGAGAGGACAGAGGGGGAAACAGGAAAGCTTCTCTGGGTGTGGAGGACAGTTATCTTTGCTTTCCTTGGGAAAACAAGTCATGGGACCTGAACCTAAAACCTTCAAGATTGGATTTTTGAGCCACGGGTTGTGTAAATCCTGTGGAAATCTGCAGACTAAAAGATTGATTTGTGTGAGACCCAGAGTCAGCTCTGTGATTCTGTTGCAGGAAAAAATATGTATATATTTTTTAATATTGCTCCAAATGAAAAGAATTATTCCAACACACGATATGAAGTGCATGGCATTCTCTTGGGAAAGGAGAACCTCTAAAACTAGTATTTTCAGGCCCAAGCATCGTCACTACTTTGTGGATAGGAGTGGGGAGCCGATGACAGGTGGGGGAGTTCCTTTCTGTCTCAACACCTGAACAGGGTTGTGTTCCTGGATCAGCACCCAGAGGATGGAGAGGAGTCTAGGACATGATTCTGCTCTGCTGGGTCAGCGTTGCTGTTGGCTCCTCTTCCCTGTGAAAATGCAGAAGTGTGTGGAGGGGGTAGCAGCGAGAGGGCTGCAAAAACCCTATAAAGCGAGGCAAAATACCTATTAAAAAGCATTCTCTTCATTAGTATTTGGTTGCAGTTTCAACATTCAGCCACATGATGTCACAATTGGATTTTGATTTTTCATTGCATTTGTCTCCAGGGATAGATGAAGGCGTTTTCAAAGCTGGAGCAGAGAGGTCTGAGACACGGGGGGCAGCGGAAGTCCAAGAAGATGAAGACACTCGAGTTGAGATCCCAGTTGACCAGGTAGTCACCATGTTTTTAAAAGTATGATAAACCAAATGGCCACTTTTCTCTTTCAGGTTTTGGGTTCTCTGCTCCAGGCTGTTCCTACTATCTGCTGCTTAGGCCCTCTCAGGGGCTGGGTGGTCGAATGACCCACAGCACACCCTCAGGTCTGCCTAGTATCCCTTCAAAGAATAGCCATTTCGGCTGTCTTCTTAAATTTTTTATTTTAATCATGGAAAATGATGTATCTTTAATAAACAGCATTGAAGAATAACGTGGATTGGGTAAGCCATGAGATGCAAAGAGGAAGAAAGTTTGATTTCAGAAAAGCTTCCCCCCCCCCTCCCAAATGCTGTGCGAGTCTCTCCTTTAGGGTCCTTGAAATTGTTGTGGTTGGAATTTATTTTTCATAGAAGAATTGCTTATACAAATGCAACTCACATATTTGCTGCGCGTATACTGATTTTCTTTTAGGCCCATGGAGTGCATTACTTGTAGGAGAGAATGAGAGTGAGTGTGTGAGTGTGTGTGTGCGTGTGCATGTGTGTGCGTCCGTGTGCGTGTGCTTGTAGGAGGGATGAACTAATGTTAGTGTTGGTTAAATAAGTCACTTAGGCTTTTTAATACAGTTCAGCTGGACTTCTTACATTTCTAGAGGAAGGGTTGGAATTGAGGTGGGGAGGGGGCATCGTAAGCCCAGGCTCAAGGGGATGAGAATTCACTAGGAATTGCCCCTTGTCCTCTGGTTATTCTGTGACATTCCCTTTACAGAAAATAGATTTCAATCCAACAAGTTCGTAGATGATCTGCTTAGTTGTGTCTGTCTTACCAGAGGGCCAGCGAAATTGCTGCTTGATGACTCCGCAGGCATCTCCCATAAGCATCGCCTTCCTGATGAAAAGCCTAATGTGTTAAAAATCACAGATTTCAAAAATCCAATTTATTACCCAGGATTAGCTACAACTAATAATTTTTCATAAACTCCAGTTATAGGCATTTTTTTCCCTGAGGGAAAATGGAATTTTAAGTCTTCTGTGAAGCTGTAATTAAATGTTACATTTGAAGACAAAGAAGAGTAATCATCCGTGTATACAGCCCTGAACAGCTGCCCAAAAACAAGACAAATTTATTCCAGAGTCAGAATGCCAAATATCAAGAGAAAATCAGACTAGGATTACCAAAAAAAGAAATCCCTCTGTTAATCACTTTACAAGTTTCAAAATCCGTGGTAGGTGTTTCTTTACTCCTAAGTTTGTTGTCACGAGGAAGGGGAGCTGACTGAAGGAAGGAGCTGGTCTCAGACGCGACCGAACAGCCCTGGGTAAGTGTTTGCTGTTCGGTCGCGTCTCGCGTCTCGTTTGACTGGAGAGGGTTCGCTTATTAGAATGCGAGTATGCAGAGAAACTGAGTCAACAGATTAGCACAAGCTGGGCACCATGAATACACCAATGTCAGTTTGAAGGAAATAAAACCAAGTAACCGAGAGTCAGAATTTCTTTCTTCCTGGACCCCATTGGTAAGAGAGCTGGAATTAGCTGGTGCATGTGGTTGGGGTCCGGTCTCAGGGTCGTTCTCTCTGTGGCCTGCTGACCTGCTCCGTATTCTCAGCAACTCAATGTTACCCACATCGTGAAGAACCAAGTGGGGGTGCGGAGAAATTAGTGTAAAGCTCCGTGATGGTTGAGAACCACTGTGGATGGCCTGCAGTGATGTTCTTCATGAGGTGTGGGTGCTGTTTACTAAGTACCTGCCAATGCCAGGCGCCCCGAATGAGGGACTTTCATCTCCCGTAACTGCTGACAGCCCTGAAACCCGGGTTTTATCACCCCTACTTTACGCAGAGAAGGAAGGTGAGCTCAGGTAGGCAGACTTGCTCGTCTAAGGCTGTACCCGTAGGCGGCGGAGTTTCATGGTGTATGAGTGATCTGGGGAAAGAGTGTGAAATGCAAAGATACACACATACACAGAAAACACCCCAAACCTCAAAGAGCCAATTACTAGCTTAAGGAAGGAGAAAAATTCCTGCACAGGAAAGGAAATGTAGTCATCAGATACTACTTGGCTCAGCTGTAAATTACACTTGCATATACTCCCTTTTGCACCGCACCTAGTTAATTTCTTTGGACTGATTTTCTGTCATCCAAATGGCTCATGCTATAACTTCACTGAAAGGGCCAGGGGCAAGGGTGTGTGTGTGTGTGTGTGTGTGTGTGTGTGTATAAATATCACGTATAATCGGCTAAGTAATTTATCTATGCCTGAAAAGCAGATCATGTTTTAGAAGTAAGTGTTGCCGGGAGCCAGTTCTCCATGGATCTCTTGTGTTTCTGCATATCTTATGAGCAGAGGGACACATCCCCTTGGCTCAGGATTATCTTTTCTTATCTTTTTTCTTTTTTTTTTTTTTTTTTTACCTGTCTTCCCGAAGATGTTTGAGTAAGCTTGGAAGACTGAATAGTGACTTCCTCTGGAGCAGTCATTTTTAGCTCAAGGCAGTGTTGCCTTTGAGGGATGGTTGGCGATTTCTGGGGACATTTTTTGATTGTTACACCTGAGGGAGCACTCCTGGCACCTGGTGGGAAGTGACCAGGGGTTCGGCTAAATATCTTGTAATGCACACGACAGCCTTCACAACAGAATATTATTCAGTCCAAAATGTTAACAGGACTGAGAAGAGAACTCCTGGCATAGAGCAGCGGCCAGCTGGGTTTCTGTCCAGTGTTCTAAGGATAATGTCTTACTATCAGATAGGAGGGTCAGGGAGGTTTAGTATCCATTATAAAACATATGATGCCACCGAACTGTATGCTCAAAACTACCCAAAATTGGGGACGCCTGGGTGGAGCATTTTTTTTTTTAAGATTTTATTTATTTGACAGAGAGAAACACAGCCAGAGAGGGAACACAAGCAGGGGGAGTAAGAGAGGGAGAAGCAGGCTTCCCGCCGAGCAGGGAGCCCGATGTGGGACTTGATCCCGGGTCTCCGGGATCATGACCTGAGCCAAAGGCAGTTGCCCAACCAACTGAGCCACCCAGGCGCCACCTGGAGCATTTTTTTAAGCGTCTGACTCTTGGTTTCTGCTTTGGTTGTGATGTCAGGGTCATGGGTTTGAGCCCTGAGTTGGGCTCATGGAATCTGCTGAAGACTCTCTCCCTCTCCCTATGCTCTTCCCATCCCTGCATGCATGCGTTCTCTCCCTCTAAGATAAAGGAATAAGTATAAAAAAGAAACGAGTCAAAATTGTAAATGTTATGTGTATTTTAGTGTAATAAAAGCATTCAGAAAAAGAAGATTGGGTTCTTTCCCCGGATTGTGGGGTGCTATTTGTGTCACCTGGCCCTCCTTCCGCTGTTCTGTGGGAACGGGGTCTCGGGGAGCCGGTGCCGGTGGTGATACTCTGGCTACTGTTACTGTCGTGAGCAGTCAAGTTCAGAGTCTCAGGTCTTCTGCCAGGTCTCTGAAATCATGGCCTGCTCGTGAGTAAGCTTGTAAGTCGGGTAAAGTTTCAGACCTTCCGGAGAGTCCCTGCTTCTACCGCATGGTGGTGTGTCTAAGTGTGTCTAGGTGTGTCTAGGTGTGTCTAGGTGTGTCTAAGTGTGTCTAGGTGTGTCTAGATGTGTCTAAGTGTGTCTAGGTGTGTCTAAGTGTGTCTAAATGTGGGTTCATTCCAGCCAAATACACGGCTGAACTCTGTCGCAGCGTTCCAACTCCTGTCGTTTTTTAGATGATCCTGGATCTACTGCTACTTCTAAATCCATGAGAAACTGAAGAATGACATGTTTTTAAAATATATTTCGGGAGGCCAGAATAAATATCTTTTCTCAGGAGAGAGTTTAGGTCTAATAAGAATAAAGTAGTCTTTTAAAAATTAGGTTTTTTTTGCATGTGCACTCCAGCTCAGTCTCGTTTCTCCTAAGCTGTGGAGCAAGTGCCTGATTAGCCAGGACCGGTGGTCACACTCTGGCACTGGTGACTGTGTCCCTTATAAACGGATGCTTTTCCAAGGGAAGGAGGCAAGAAATGAGCCTGCTCTGTTAAGTCAACTGCCTCTAGTAAGTAAGGATCAGGCGGAGAACTCAGGAGCCCAAGCAAACAAGTCCCTAGAAAATAGGCAAATAAGAAGTTATATTTTGGATTTTATTCCATTGGAGAGAAGAGGGCAGAAGGTAGGGATAGTAATTTCCGAGTGGTTTCAGATTATTTTATAGTTCTCCTCATCCACTTGTAGTTGATTCTGAATAATAAAATAATGAGAATTATAAGGTGTTTTTATGCTGAGTAGTTTTATTAGATACCATTTAAGTTGTATCACGAATACTGGAGAAGTGAAAGCTCCCCCCCTTTTAATTGGAAGTTGTGATACATACTCTTCTTTATTTAAAACTTAATTTAAAAAAACCTTAATTAACCATTAAGTTACATATATAATATTGTTTAAAGTTTAACAAAGATTACAACAAAAGTAGCAACCATGTTCCTCACCCCTCCCCACCGGGATTCCTGTTCCCCAGAGACAACCCCTTTGAACCAGTGCAGCAATTTCTCCCAGAACACACTACTGCATTCCTTCCCTTCCCTTCCCTTTCCTTTCCTCTCTTTTTTCTTTAAAGGTTTTATTTATTTATTTGACAGAGAGAGGAGGAAGCAGGCTCCCCGCTGAGCAATGCGGGCCTCCATCCCAGGACCCTGAGATCATGAAGGCAGAGGCTTAACCTCCTCTGAGCCACCCAGGCGCCCACACCACTGTATTTCTAAACCATATGTCCTTTCCTCCCTTCTCTTTTAATACCTCTGAAATCTTTGGTTCTTGCAAGTGCTTGCATGTCATAGTTTAATTAGCATTTTTTTTTAAATTCTAAGAGGTACATAAACTAATGGAGATCCTTATTTTAAATAGGTGACATCCCAAATGTGATAAAATAAGTTTCTTGATTTTAGTTGTCAGATTTAGATACACTTAATTTTATCTCTAGTGACTGTAGAAGACGGTTGTTTAAGATCTCTTGCCGACTCTTCTTCCCTACCCCGCAACGAGCCCACATGTGCACAAACACACAAATAGACGACCCTTCCCTTTCTTTCCGTCCTCATTTTATGGTGGTTTTTGGCTGAGTCGCTATTTAATCCCTACGCTATTTTTGCTACTTCAGCCCTTCTTGGTAGTTGAGCCACAGAATCGACTCTGGTTTGTATTTCCTTTCTTGAGTAACACTCTTTTCCTTCTTCCTATTTTAGTAATTGCCTTTTTCTATTCATTTGTTCAGTTCTCTGTGTACCTGTTACCGGGCCGCCTCCAAACTCTGCCTGGGTTTCCTCTAGCTGCACGCAGGCGTGCGCCATGACGATGACGTGCGCCATGACGATGACGTGCGCCATGACGATGACGTGCGCCATGACGATGACGTGCGCCATGACGATGACGT
>PITA01034815.1:0-11179 GCA_004023965.1 Spilogale gracilis
TTTTTTTTTTAAGATTTTATTTATTTATTTGACAGAGAGAAACACAGCCAGAGAAGGAACACAAGCAGAGGGACTGAGAGAGGGAGAAGCAGGCTTCCCACTGAGCAGGAAGCCCAATGTGGGGCTCGATCCCGGGTCTCCAGGATCATGACCTGAGCCGAAGGCAGTCGCCCAACCAACTGAGCCACCCAGGTGCCCCTTCCTTCCATTTTTTAATGACACATATGATTTAATTAAGATTAATCACTTTGTATATTTGTTTTCATATTCTCATCCTTATTTCTTTTATTCCCTCTGGGAGATAAGATATCACTAACGGGTAACTGGGGATGCCCAGAAAGGAAACTCAAGAGCAGATGATGTGTTTGAGGCAAAAAATGAAGAAAATATCCTTAATGTGGTTGGAAAGAACAATACAGCTGATTATCCCAGAAAGCCTTCAGGAAGCTTAGGGGGATCAGTCACTCTTACTCTTCCCCAAAATGATGTAAATATAAAATACTTGTTATGTTTATCTTATATATGTATTTATTAAATTTATATAATTTTTCCTTACATATTACTTAATTGTTGACATATAAAACCCTCTTTTACAAAACAGTCTCTATTTGGGAAAGAATAATGAAGGTCTGCCATGTGCCTTATTTCAATTTGGAAGAGAAATATTGGTTTTTTGTTGACTCTAAATATATAAACTCCTATCCAGAGCTTAGCTGCACAACCAGTAGCTCATCTGACAGCCCTTTGACAGTCTTCATTCTCACCTACCCAACATCACTGTCACTTTTTGCTCCTTGCCTAACCAAAATTCACTGATGCAAGCAAGACAGGTTTCTTATGTCCTAAGGAATGTTTCATGCAAAATATTCCCTAAAGGTATTGTCTTTGATTTCTATATACATCAGTCAATCTCTAAATGACTATTGAACACAAAAGAACTTCATTAGCCTTAAATAACTATATTTCATACAAGATAAACTCAAGTAGACTAAACACTTTAAGGGTAGCAAGCATATCTTAAATAATGACCATCCATCACTAATACATCAAGGCAGAATGCTAGCAACACTGTAGGAAATCGATGGCTACACATTAATAGTTTGCCTCTATCAAACTATGCTTAATCATTTTTTTCTATTTTATTTTGAAAGAATTAAAATAATCTCACACTTACAGAAGAGTTGTGGGTACTGTATGAGTAACTCTTCTTTTCTTATTTTTTACTTTTTGAAAGTAAGTTGCCACCAAGATATCTAACCTAATCATCCCTAAATATTTACTGTCATATACTACTGTCATACTACGTACAAAAACCAGGAAATTAGAACAGATATATCATTACCATTTAATTTTCAGACTCCCACTCATGCTTTTCAATTAAACTAATTGACAAACAATATATAGAAAAACAAACAACAACAAAAACAACACCTACCTCAGAATCACACATCGCAATTAATTGACATATCTCTCCCATCTCCTTCAGTTTTAAATTATTTCTCAGTCTTCTTTGACTTTTATAACCTTGACATTGTTGATATTTTTCTCATGATTAGAATCATGATATCCATTCTGTCAGTAATATTGCAGAAATGTTGGTGGCTCATTCACGTTAGATCATATGAGTAATTTAGATTTGTCTCGTTACTGTTAATATTGGCTTTGATCATATGAGTAAAGTAGTACCTTCCAGGCTTCTCTTTGGTGTGAGAACCTGTTCAAATGGACATAAAATTGTAGTGAAAGAAATAATTGGACAAATAAAATTTCTCTAAGCAAATATGCATGTGTTCACATAACGTATTTTAATTTAGGTGGTACCTTAACTAAAAATAATACCAATGACATTTTACGTATGTTAGAATAGTAATGAAGGACACTGTTTTGTGTATACCCATTCATCATTGCTACCCGAGATTTCTTCTTGGAATAATGGAGAGGTCTTCCTGCCAATGGTAGTGCTGATGATAGAAGGGATAAAGGGGACAGGAGGAATTGGAGTGTGCATGGAATAAAAGTCTTCTAGGTTGACTCCGATATGCCTTTCAAAATGCTGACTGCTTATATTTGAAATATAGCAGGTCTATGTGGCCTAGAGTTGGTTCTCTGGGCACTCATGGAAGTTGCTTTCTCTCATCTAATGTCAACATTATAATTCTGTCTGCTGTAGCAAGAAGGAAGAAAGGATGCTATTTCAGAGTTTAACTCATGGGTATATATTATTATGTTTAAAATTAATGTTGATTAATCTATCAAATTATATTAAATAAAAATATATACTATATGAAATATAGATTAATTATATATTTATATATCAAATTATATTTATTCATATCAAATAATGATTACATTTCATAATAGAAGAAAACAGACTAATAAAATTATATTTCTTCTTGTAATTGACTCTATAATAAATCTAAATGGATTAAAGATTTACATATGAAAATGAAACCACCAGTTTATAAGAGAAATATAAATGAATATAAGAATGGGGAAGTTCCCATCAAGTATGACAGGTACAAAGAAAAGATCAATAAATCTGGTTACATAAAAATTAAAATTTCTGTGTGACAAAATGCATTACAAATAGTCAAAGGAAAATATAGGAAAATGTTCTCCATGTGTTTGAAAAACAAAGGTCTAGCAACCTTACTATGTAGATTTTTTTTGTAAACAACAACAGCAAAACCCTCAAATTGGAAAGAAAAATTGTCTAAAAATAGACATACAATCCACACAAGAAAAGAGAAGTAGCTCATAAACACATGGCAACATTTCAAACTTGTAATTAAATATAAAATTTAAAGAGTGAAATACTAATCTTAGCCCTCATATTGTCAATGATGAGTAAGAATATCCTAGAGTGAGTAAGGTGCATATTTTCTAATTTGTCACTAAACATGTGTTATATATAAATTATTGCTTTATAGAACATATAATTGGTTATGAAAGATATGGGTTTTTATAGGAAGAGAAATAAAAAATTAATACCTTTGACATTAAAAAGTGGTATTTATTGCATCTATGTAACTCGTCCATCCATATCAAGAAAAATAGCTGGTTGAACACAATAGCAAGAACTGTACATTTTCCAGTGAATATCAGTTGTATATATAGCTACAGGATAATGGCTATGAAGTGATAAACAATCATACCTAGGAAATGATGCTTCTGCTTAACATGTACTCAGGGAGTATCATAGTGGTACAACATTGAATTAAATTCCCTGATTTCTTTGTAATTGTTTCAGTGCCAGAATCTTCTAATGACCATGGCTTTTCAATGCATTTTAAGATCCCCTTCAATATTCATCTTTTTCAGAAAGTGTTTGCCTATAATCAGATACCTACTTTTCCAGATCAACCTTAATATCATTTGATCATATTCTTGGGAAAAAGAAGACTTTTATCACAATTGACTTAAATTTATATATCGATTCAAAGAAAAATGACATCCTTAGAAAGCAACTGTCCATATCTCTGTTCTTATTTATGTGCTTCAAAAAATTTTTGTGCAATTTTGTTCATAAAGATATTGCATATCTCTTGCTATGTTTAGACACCTTAGTTTTGTTTCTGTTATATTTTAACTGATTATTGTGAAAATGGAGTAAAATGAGTTTTATAAATTACTTTTTAAATGGCTCTGAGCTAACACCTTTCCTTCCACCCAACTGGTTATCTTGGAGTGTAGATATACAATCAAAAAGTCAAATATTGACAATTTTGCCTTCTTTTTCTCATTATTACATCTCCTTTTTTGGTTGATTTCTTCTAATGGATAAGCAGGCTTTCAAAGGATAATGTTAGATAGTGATGGTAATAGTGGCATTCATGTCTTGTTCTTTAATGATAATTCACCCACTCTGATGCAAGCCACTGGTCTAGTCTTATTATTCTTATCCTATGAAAAAAATATACATGAACATTTCAAAACTTTTTTCAAATTTTATCAGATGTCTTTAATATCTATCAAGTTACGTATATTTCTTTAACCTATTAATATGATGAGTAATATAAGTAAATAAACATATTTCCTAATATTAAAACCCTTTTGCATTCTTGAATGAATTTTACATGATCATATTTTAGGCTTTTTTTTTTTTTGGTAAAGATTTTATTTATTTGACAGAGGGAAACACAGCCAGAGAGGGAACACAAAGAGGGGGAGTGAGAGAGGGAGAAGCAGGCTTCCCACTAAGCAGGGAGCCCAATGCGGGGCTCAATCCCAGGTCTCCGGGATCATGACCTGAGCACAAGGCAGTCGCTTAACTAACTGAGCCACCCAGGCGCCCCATGTTTTAGGTTTTTTAATGTAATACTGTATTATACCTGCTATATATGTTGATCATAGAATATATGTTCTTTGCATTGTCTTGTTTCTTTAGCACTATTTCAATGCCCAGGGCATTGCACAAAATTCTTCCATAGTTGTTTAATGGTACTGGTACTGAAACTATTGAGACACAGAAAATTTACCCTGTTGAGACCCTAAAGACTCTAAAGTAGATCTTGTTCTATCAGCAAGTTCTTATAAGTCCTGGTTTGTTCTTTTACTCTTTGTCCATACATTTCTGATGGAGTCTCCATGATGTAAATTAATGACCTATTTAGGATAATGAGAAAACACCTGGATTCAGATGTAGTATTCAGTTTATACTGATATGTCCCTTCCATATTATCCTGGTAGCTGCCAGCAATAAATTTAAAGAACACATTAATGCCAGTACTCAATACTGGCATAGAAAAACATTTTTATAAACTACTCTGAAAGATGAAGAAAAGAAAATTGGCTAACAACCAAGGCATTGTGTTCCAGAGTCAGGAATGTGATTCTGTAATATTTCCATTGTGGTTTTTCACTTCTGAGTAATTTGTATAATTTGGAAAGTAGGCCATAAAACTCTGTGTGAGGATAGGTTATCCAAGGTAACTTCTCTGTCAAAGGAGAAACAATATTAGTGATTATAGACTCATAAGAGACTATGTGTTATCAGTCACTAAAACTCATAAGGAAAACAGAAGATAGTTTCACATTTATGTATATGTGAATTACATGTGTGTATGTATATTGTATTTATGTATAATAAATATGATATCTTATTCAGTGGATACAAAGACACATTATATGCTTATACTTAAAATACCCAACTATTAATAGGTAAGGTATAGGTAAAGAATAAAGAATTACTCAGCCTCATCTAAAAGCTTGTTTTACTAGAAGCATTAACTATATTCTGATACTGCTGTGGAAAAGTCTTATCTGCAGAAGAGAGAATGAACAGAGTTTGAATGAAAGATGGGGTTTGAAATTAAGAAAACAAAGAAATTCACAATTGTATCAATCCAAGATGTCATTTGTCACCCTAGCTTCTTAGGACCCAACAGTTTGTTATTGGATGCTAGATGTTCTTATTAAATATAAGCATGTGTCTTAGCTATAGTCTGAAGGTTGAGGTGAGGGTAAAATGTGGGTTGAAAACTGTAAACAAATTGGGTGAAAATAAATAAGGGTTTCTGTCAAAGCTGTTTAAAGCAAAATTGTAAAGCAGGGCAAGTTTGTGTGTGGTCAGTGCTTCTTCCTTCTTTGTCCTCTCACCCATTCATTGGCATCACTGCCTGCACTTTGGGTACTTAAATTCACCCCTGAAGCTCTTATGGCCTTATCAAAATCTTCTTCCAGATTCTTCATTTGGAAGGTGAGTGGGATTCCATGTTAATGAAGTTACATCCTACGCAAGCAAACCTGAGCCAAGAGACAGTTTAAAGTGGTATTTATCATGTTCATGCTCTGCAGAAACCTTGGTACTACATCTGCAAAGTAAATACATCGTTTTCTGACAAAAAAAAAAAAACAACAAAAAGATGCTTTTGCATTTTAATAGAATTTAAAACTATAAATTAGAAAGTTGGAACTCAAGCGGCTCCTGGGTGGCTCAGTAGGTTAAGTGACCAACTCTTGATTTTGGTCAGGTCATGATCTTAGGGTCATGAGATGGAGCCCCACATCAGGCTCCATACTGGGCCTGGAAGCTGCTTAAGATACCTCTCTCCTCCCTCTTCCCCTCTGCCCTCTCTCTCTCTCTCTCTCTGTCTCTTGCTTTCTTTGAAAAAAAATGTAACTGAAGTGGAGGAAATAGAGGGTTAATCCTTCCTAAAGACTTGGCTCTCAATAGGGAGGGGTGGAGAGTATTTGGGGAAAGGAGTCAGGAATCAGATTCTTCTAGGATCCTTCAAATCCCATCATATGTCAATGACTTTCCCAACACATTTTCAAAAAGTCAGATCTATAGTCTGTTTATTTTTTTTGTTTTGTTTTCATGAGTGTAGTAAAGATTCAGTTCTCAAGAATAGAAAAACAACCATCATTGAAGCTACACCTTCAAAATTGATAGGAATTTTCTCCAACTTGTGGGTAGTAGCATTGCAGCAGATGGCTAACACTTCAACTATCCTGGAAACAAATGACCATTCAGGACTACAATGAGAAGCCCAATACATTTTTGTTGCTTTATTTCACAGGAAAAGAGAAGCAAATATTTCTTATCAGTTCTTTTTTGTATTTTCTTGAAGGAACAATGACATTTTTCTACCATATTGACAATTTTACCACTCTTGGGAAAATTGAAAGACATAACAAAAGGTAACACCTTGAAATTATATAATCAAGAGCTTCTAGCTCAAAAAGGAAAAATACTCAACCATTTTCCCTCTCATACAAGTTGGAAGCAAATTTTCCTACCACTAGAGAGTATCAGAAACTATTAAATACAAAATATGGGATGGTGAAGTGAACTGTTGTAAAGAGATAGTGAACTCAAAGTGGTATGGAGGGGAAAGCATGCTAAGAGAAGTAGGCCACTTAAATTGGGACTGTGAGAATAGCTTGGAAAGGCTCCTTAAAACCAACTTTAGGATAAGTTGGCCAGCCATCCAGCTGAATGATTAGAAGAAAGAATTAAGATGATGCTGAAAATGAAAACATTATGAAGTTTATAAAATCAAATTAAGAATTCCAACTATTTCCAGATATAATTATTACCCAAATAATACATTATACATACACTGATATTTGGGGTCATACTACAAATAAATTTGATGTTCCATTTCAAATCATAGCATATTCATCTCCGTTCTCAGTCTATCTTCCAACTCCACTTTCTTTTTCTTTTAAAATATTTTATTTATTTATTTGACAGATCACAAGTAGGCAGAGAGGCAAGCAGAGAGAGCAGAGAAGCAGGCTCCCTGCTGAGCAGAGAGCCTGATGTGGGCCTCGATCCCAGGACCATGAGACCATGACCTGAGCTGAAGGCAGAGGCTTTAATCCACTGAGCCACCCAGGTGCCCCCAACTCCACTTTCTGTCGTCTTTCTTCAATCATCCTGATATCATCCTGATACTTGTCATTCCAAGTGAATGTCACTGCAATCATCTCTGATTGACTCAAGGATAGTGAGACGGGAGATAGTTAATCAATCCATTTTGGAATCTCTGACTAAAATGTCATTTTTATAGCATTCTTCATTCAAGAGCTTTTAGAAAGAAAAGCAATCCTCAACATAATGCCAAATGGTTGATCTCTGTCCATGGAATTCTTCAGGAATGAGATTTGAAAATTCGTGAATACAGCCACACTACTAGTGCTTCCCTGAGACCATAAAGAAAAAGTAATTTCATTTTGGGGTAAGAGAAACCAAAAATAAACTTCCTACATTCCTATTACCAAGTGTTAATTATTATGTTTGGGGGGATATGATTGTTATCACAAAGTGAACTTGAAAGCAAAAAGTGTGAGAAGAAACAGGAGCTGTTATAAATAAGTAGGCAGAGGATGTTTTTGTAGGATATTCTAGCCAAAGACAAATAGAAGTTTCTCAAAATGTTAAATATATGCTCAAAACCATAAGAAGGCTGAGAAAGTATTTTCAAATGGAGATTGTGGGGGAGAAGAGTGCTGGACAGAATGGGAGAATAGAGTTATTTATTTTTTTATTCTTCTTTTGTTTATCTCATTTCATTTGGGTTACATTTGAGCTTTTCTCCCTATAATGCATGGACAAGGGAAATTTTCCTCAAACAATCCATATGCTTTGGATATGACGTTCTTAGAACTAAGTAGGTTCTTAGTGCTGTGTGCGAAGCTGTGCTTCAGAATGCAGAGGCACAGAAGGTTCATCCCTTTGAGATAGAATTTATGATTCACCAACAGACAAGTGTCACTCTCCTCTCCATTTTCTCCTCCATGTTCTGAAATCAAACAAGAACTGCAGTAAGATTTTTTTTTCCCTTTCCTTAATTCAAATGTTATCCGTTAGAGTCAAAGAAAGTAATTTCTGTATTTTGTCATCCAGCATAGTTAATCCAGTGGGTTTAGAAGACACACAGACTTGAAGAATCCAATCTCTATTTATCATCTGTGTGATTTTGGACAGTGAACTCTACATCTCAGTGCCAGAGCAGCTCATCTATAGAATGAGAGGGGTAATGATGCTTGTCTTCTGGAGCATTAGGTAAAATGACTTGTAGACCACAGCTTGATACTGAATTAGCACACTCTCAGTGATCAATAAATGTAAGTTACCAATACTATTGTTATTATGATTATAATTATGGAACTTATAAGTGATTTTGATTATTAGAGTGAGAAAGGAACAATATTTCCCATATCCCAATTCCCTATTATATTATCGCTTACTTTTTTTCAGGGAACTCAGAATATTTCATCAATAGAAATTTCTTAATTCTAAGTAGTTTTTACTTAATTCTAAAATATGAACTTTTTCTTGGCTGAAGAATATAATTAAAGTTTACTTTATAAGCATATTTTTTGCTCTTGTTCAAGGTTTAATAAAAATCTTCCCAGTGTTTATAAACTCACCTTGGAGTTTCAAGTTCCAATTTGCAAAAAACAATCAAAAAGCAATTATCATAAAAGCCAATCAATAATAAGAACTAACATTAATCATCTTTTATCCAGTTATAAGTGGGTGATAGATTACTTAATCTAAAAATGTCTTATATTTCTTTTCATCATTCTGTTATGAGAGCAGTGACAACAAAACTTAGAGTGTCAGCTCTATATAACAATTATCTTTAAGAAATTAATAATCATTAAAGATTTAAAGTCTGTTCAGGACATCAATAAATGTAGACAGACATTTGTACATAGATATTTTATATTATATATTATACATTTCATATGTTTTTCTAATGTATAAAATAACTTAAAAAGAATGTATTTCTTAATGTTTCCTATACAGTAATAGCTATGTCTCAGTTTTTTAATATACTATCTCTGGATTGTTATAATCTTTCCAAATTTTTTATCTCCAGGATTTTCAGTAAGACCTTCAAAACATTTGAGATGTGAATCTCAATTTTTTTTTTCTTATATAAGACACAGAAGCAGCACACTAAATGTTCATTAAAGGAATATATAAGTGATGAAGTGATGAGCAAATGAATGAATGAATACTTTCTTTGAGTGCTCAAAGTCTGTTTAAGTCTTAATATTGTTGATTTCCCTGCCTCTTGCCCACAGTGGTCCCAGAAACATAAAGAAACTTCCACACTCAAGAAGAAACGAATAAAGTAATTTTTGAATTTTTTACTTAATTTTTATTTTTTACAATCTACTCAGTTCAGCAATGCCAGTGCTCAACAGAAGGTAGCCATTTTCAGAGACCATCATCATCATAGCACCCCCACCTCTTGCTTTCCTCAGATTGGGCTGTTAATATGCTTAGCTTCATCTCCTTCAAGGGGGTGCTATCTGGATCAGCCCTCTGCTTTACCAGTTTGCAACACCCAGCGTTTTATTCTCTACGAAGTCGCACATCAGGGAGGTATATGACTTCATTATTCAGAAGTAAGGACATGTTAATTCAATTTACCATAACATGATGGCAGTATGTATGGCAGTGCAGGATGGATTAAAATACAGTCAACATTTCTCAGAATGATTTTCATCATTTTTTTGAGGATATATTTACTTATTTTAGAAAGAGAGAGAGAGTGATGAGCTGGGGGGCAGGGGTGGAGGGAGAGAGAGTCTTAAGCAGACTCTGCAGTGAGTGTGGAGCCTGGCTTGGGGCTCAATCTCACGGCCCTGAGATCATGACCTGAGCAGAAACCAAGAGTTGGACAGCTAACTGACTGTGCCATCCAAGAAACCATACTTTTCATCAGGTAAATATCATATGTTCAGATTTTCTCCACATAGAGATTCCATCCCTTAGCTAGTAGCTATTGTTATCTAAATTTTATTTTCTCATTTAAATAAAGGGTAGGAGGGGCACCTGGGTTGCTCAGTCATTAAGTGTCTGCCTTCAGGTCAGGTCATGATCCTGGAGTACTGGGATTGAGCCCCACTCCCTGTCTCACTTCCCTTGCTTATGTTCCCTCTCTAGCTGTGTTTCTCTCTGTCAAATAAATAAATAAAATCTTAAAAAAAAAAAGAAATTTAAATAAAGGGTAGGATCCTAAGACTTACAGTCCTTTTCATAACAATTTAAAGAGCTAGGTCTTGGTTTTTCATTCTCGGTGCCTTCTAGAATTCCCTGACACAAAGGAAAAACAGCTAAATGAAATACGAAGTCCATTTTATTGATGTTACTGCACACTCAATATGTCTCCTCATGCAGGACTTCTCTGGAAAGCACTGCTGTATCAAGTGACTCAGGTTGAATTTCAAAGCACTGTTTCATTCACCTTTTATACAAATCCAGAATAACAGGCCTGTGGGCAATGTTCTTAATCCATTTACACAGCTCATCACTGGCCCATGTTGCACCCCTATGGCAGAGAGGGAAGGAAGCAAGGGCACCTCTGCTTGGATGCTGGAAGAAATTAGAGACTTGCCTAGCATAACTCTTAATACTTACAGCATGGTAATTCTTCCAAAAACCCGAGGTCAATAAAAATTTCTCCATGGGCGAAACAGCCATGTGGGATAGAAGTATCCTTCCCAGCTGGGTCGTGATTATTAAGTGCATACTAAGTGCCAATGCCATGCTCCTGCCTAATCAATTTACTTGTATTATTTCATTTAATCTTCATTAAGAACTATAAGAAATGAATGCTCTATTGTGACCTTTTACAAATACAGAAGTTGGGTCAGGGAGTTAAATAACTTAACTAAGTTCACATGGTTCACAGCGATCAGAACTAGAATTTTC
>PITA01034816.1:0-11182 GCA_004023965.1 Spilogale gracilis
GCTGCACGTGCTGCTGGTGGACGGCTTCTCGCAGCCCTACCTGCCGCTCCCGGACGTGGCGGCGGCCGAGGCCCGGGCCGACCCGCTCACCGTCTACCTGGTGGTGGCTTTGGCGTCCGTGTCGTCGCTCTTCCTCTTCTCGGTGCTGGTGTTCGTGGCGGTGCGGCTGTGCAGGAGGAGCCGGGCGGCGTCGGGGGGCTGCTTCCAGGCGGCCGAGGGTCCGTTTCCGGGCCACCTGGTGGACGTCAGCGGCACGGGGACCCTGTCCCACAGCTACCAGTATGAGGTGTGTCTGACCGGAGGCTCAGAGACCGGTGAGTTCAAGTTCTTGAAGCCGATTATCCCCAATCTCCCTCCCCAGTGCCCTGGGAAAGAAACGGAAGAAAATCCTACCTTCCACAATGGCTTAGGGTTCAATATATAGGGACCACAATTAAGTTTCGCATTCTTTATGTGCCACTTTTTCGTGCCACTTCCAAATCAATGTTATTTCCCCCAATTTGTGTGTATTTTAAATTGTATCCGGTGTACTTTTATAATTTCACAAATTGTACCCATCTTTACTTTTAAGTGAATGTTATCTTTATTTGTGGTTGTGATTACATGGTACTTCATTCTGTAATCCAGGTCTTAATGAGTAGTTTCCCTCCTTAAGTAAGAACACCAAATCACTTTTGTCCATGGCCTTCTCTCCAGTTGAACTTTCACCCATAATTTTGGTTTTGGTAAAATAAAGCAGACCACTTTCCAAGTATTTCTAGTGTTTAAGTATTTGATTTAATTTTTTTCTTGCAGTTTTTCTTGTGTAGTAACGGTTGCTATTCAGAAATGTCATTTTTCTTTAAATTTACTGCATTAAAATTTTTTTTATTGTTACTTAAATTTTTTTCCAGTGTTCCAAGATTCATTCCCTATTCCCCATACCCAGTGCTCTATGCAATAGGTGCCCTCAGTACCCACAATTTACTGCGGTGATTTTTATTAACTCTTTCGGATATTTATTGCTGTTGAAAATACATCTGAAAAATCATGTTCTGTAATAGAACTGTAAGTGTAATCACCTTGTTTGAAAGGGCCAGTAGGCAATTTTGTCAACACCTGTTCTTTGTTCAACCTGGAGAGTGATTGCAAAGGCACTTTAATATTATGGCTATCCAAAAAGTCTTAGAATATGAAGTTATAATTTTTCAGATTTCTTGTTGATATTATAAAGCTATACTGCAATCCCGTAGAATCCATCTGAATAATAATTTATATAGCATAAAGTGGACCAGTATGCTAATGTTTATAATGTTTACCTTCTGTGTTCTCCCAGAATATATATACATATATACTTATATAATACATATACATGCATGTATAAATACATATATATAGTGTTCAATAGGAACTAATAGAAATAGTGGGCACTAATTTCTAAACTTAAGGGGCGCTTGGGTGTTTCAGTAAATTAAGCATTCAACTCTTGATTTTTGGCTCAGCTGATGATCTCGGGGGTGAGATTGAGCCCCATATTGGGCTCCACACTGAGCATGGAGCTTGCTTGGAATTCTCTCTTTCCTTCTCCTTCTGCCCCTCCCACCTCACACTCTCTCCCCCTCTCAAAAACAAAACAAAACAAGACAAAAACCTTAAAAATGACAGAAAAATTATGTTGTATATATTATGTAATATATGAACAAATTAGAAATGTTTTATAAACAATTCTTTGCTTTGGCGGGATAAAATATAAAAATGCCCATATTATTCCATTCTCTTTAATTTTCAAGTGTGGTTATGATCCTACTAATGGGTAGCAATCCAAATTTGAAAACCACTTTTCTCAGAGATAAATGTAGATATATATAGGGCATTGAGAAGTATCAAAAGATAATCCCTTCAGGTTCTAATTAAAATCAAACCATTGTAAGAGGAAGTTTTGCCTCATGTAGCACAGACACCAACCAACTACTCTTGACTTTAGTGCCCTGACTACATTTCAGAAGAAAAAGCCTTCATGACTGGGGCAGGAGTTTTCCAGTGAATCTCATCCATAAGCCCAAAGTCTGTATGTTGTGGAAGGAAACTATAGAGAAACAAAATGGGTGAGGGTATAGAGGAAAGGAAGTATATGTGTGAGAGAGCAAGCATGTGAAAGATGAATAGGAGAGGGTAAGGAACATGATGGCTCTCCGTTGCCTCTAGTCCCATAGACTAGAATCAATGCCAGAAAGTGCCTCTTCAATATATTTTAAAACTTTATCTTAACATTATATCAGGGCTAGGTATTAGTTACTAATGTCAGGAAGTAGAATCTCTTGCTCTAGTATATCCCATATAATCTAATGTTTACATTTTCTGAAAGCCAAGATTTCACTACCAGTCCTTCTGAACTCCATGGAGTGATTAATTAGTTTTTGAATTCAAGGAAAATGGAGGGAACAGAAGTTTGTCCATGCAGGCTAATTCAATTCTAATTTTCTATTTTTAGAAGTGGAACTAGGAGCAAGTCCTTTCCCCTCTAAATGAAAAGCTGCTTTACATAAAGAATGAAAATTCATATGAAATCTATAATTCAAAGTAAAGGATTAAGATCACTTCCTGTGTTTATTGCATTCAGTAGGGAAAAGAGGTACTATCACTAGCTTAAAAAGATAAGCATTATAACATCTTAGCATGCTAGGCAAGACAGACTACTGAAGGTGAAAAATAAAAATGGCCACTTCAAGCACACCACAATAGCTATAATCAAAAAGAACAACTGTTAGAAAAGATGCAGAGAAATCAGCAGCACCATTGGAAAAAATGTGCAGTGGCACATGTATTTGAAAACAGTTTGGCAGCTCCTCAAAATGTTAAACATATAGTTACCTTATGACACAGAAATTCAACTGTTATATATATATTCAAAAGAAATAAAAACATGTTCACACATGCACAAAACTGTATATGTGCATGTTCATAGTAGCGTTATTCATGATATAACCAAAAGTGGAGACAACCTGAATGTCCATCAAGTGATGAATGGATAAAAAAAATATGGTGTCTCCATACAATAGGATTGTTATTATTCATACCAAAGTGGAATGAAGTACTGATACAGACTACAACATGGACAGATCTCAAAATCATTACTCTGAGTGAAAGAAGCCATTTGCAAAATATCATACATAGTATGATCCCGTTTATATGAAGTATTCTAATATATAGGCAAATCTATAGGAACAGAAAGTAGATTAGTGGTTGCCTACAGATCAAGGGAGGGTAGGGGTTGGAGAGTGGCTAAAGGGTAAGAGGTGGGTTGTTGTTGTTGTTTTGGCATGATGTTCTTTTTTTTTTAATGATTTTTATTTATTTGACAGAGAGAAACACAGCCAGAGAGGGAACACAAGCAAGGGGAGTGAGAGAGGGAGAAGCAGGCTTCCCGCCGAGCAGGGAGCCCGATGTGGGACTCGATCCCGGGTCTCCAGGATCATGACCTGAGCCGAAGGCAGTCGCTTAACCAACTGAGCCACCCAGGCGCCCTGGCATGATGTTCTGAAACTAGACTGCGGTGATAATTGCACAAATATGGAAATATACTAATACCCATGCATTGTGCACTTAATTTTTTGAAGATACTATTTATTTATTTTAGAGAGCACACACAGGTGGAGGGGCAAAGGGAGAGGGAGAGAACCTCAAGCAGACTCTGCACTGAGCACCGAATCTGATGCCAAGCTCAGTCTCATGACTCCCGAGATCATGACCTGAGCCAAACTCAAGAGTCAAATTCTTAACCAGCTGAGCCACCCATGTGTCCCCATAGTATACACTTTAAATGGCAAAACTCTATGGTACGTAAGTAATATCTCAGTAATGCCATTAAAAACACTGGTGAGAATGGTTCGAGCAGCCTGTGTTCCAGGTAAGATGGGCCTCTCTCATTATTGGGGAGGAGGGGAAAGAGAAGTTCAAAGAGCTCAGGCAGAAAATCTAACAGGTGCAACAGTAGAGAAAAAGACCAGGTTCCGTGTCTTCAAGTATCTCCTGATATCCAAACAAGAGGACTTGGGATTTGTCTATTTCTTTTTTTTTTAAGATTTTATTTATTTGACAGAGAGAAACACAGTGAGAGAGAGAGAAGCAGGCTCCCTAGATGCAGGCAGGGCTCGATGCAGGGCTTGATGCAGGGTTTGATCCCGGGACTCCAGGATCATGACCTGAGCTGAAGGCAGATGCTTAATGACTGAGCCACCCAGGCGCCCCAATCTGTCCTATTTCATATAAAGAACTGTTTCCTGACTCTAATAGAGAGTTCCAGGAGCTCAGGTGCCCAGATAGAAGTAACCAACAAATTCTCTTCAAAAGTATTACTAAAAAAAATTTTGTTTTTATGCTTTGAATATCCCACTTAAAGTTAAATTTAAGCCAATGCCTAAAAATCAAACTGCATTAGCCAATAGGGGGAAAAGGTCACTTACAAAATGGAGATGTGAGAGATGGCCCAGCCTCCCAGAGAGGATTGACTTGGAAACCATTACCAATAAAAACCAAGTAACAGTTTAGGTCATAATTCAGCATGATAAAAGACATAAAGACATTTAACTCACAACACTTTGTTCTCCTCCTCTTCTCTCTGCCTCAAGTCCTGCCGTCACTCCGTCACTTCCTGTTCCACTGGTAAACAACAAGCACCCTCAGCCCCTCGGTATTCCCGTGCCCCCGCTCAGTCATTAGTCCCCTGGCTACAGCTGTGCTTTTTCACTGACTCAAAATGGTTTTTCCTATGAAATAATTTCAGATCTCTCTGAGAATACAATCCTCTATGCCTTTAATCCTCTCATTCTGATACTCCTCTTATATCTTGTCTTTAACCTTATTAGGACCTCCATGATGCTCTATTATATCTCAAACCCTTGTGTTCTAATTTCTTTCCTAATCAGCTAATTCCCTGGTCTATCACTTCCAATCACCCTAATGCCCATATTCTCCATTCCCCTTTTCAGTTTTCCTTCACTGAAGCCACTGAGTGAAACTCCACTCCAGATGAACATATTTGTCTCCTTCTGCTTCTGTTATGTCACTGGTGCTATACTCTATAAGTCAAAACTTAGAAAATCATCAGTGCTATCACACTGCTCATCACATCAAACTTAATTGGGCTTTGAAGCCAATAAATCATTTTGTATTCTCCTAATTAGCTTTCTTTTCTGCTCTCCATAACAACTACTTCAAACCTAGTTATCTTATTTTAAATTTCTCACCCTACTACTTGCATAATCCCCTTCAGCAGATGAACTTGCTTAATACCTTGCTGAGAAAATAGAATCTATCAAATGGGAGTTCTCTCAATTTTCCATCCCAAACCCACTCACTGGATAGTGTGTGTACTTATAATGACCTATGCTGAGGTCACTTTCTACCCAAGTCCAATCTCTTCATTTATTTTAACAGGTCCTTTCTTTACCTACCTTTTATGGGCTTCACATTAAATTAATCCTCACTTCAGTATCTCACTTTTCTTCCTCTCTGTTGGATACTACAAATCAGAATTTTAGGGGCGCCTGGGTGGCTCAGTTGGTTAAGTGACTGCCTTCGGCTCAGGTCATGATCCCAGAGACCTGGGATCGAGTCCCACATCGGGCTTCCTGCTCGGCGGGAAAGCCTGCTTCTCCCTCTCTCACTCCCCCTGCTTGTGTTCCCTCTCTGGCTATGTTTCTCTCTGTCAAATAAATAAAATCTTAAAAAAAAAGAATTTTAAGTAAGTTCAAATTTCCCTAGGCTTAAAAAAACCCTATTGAGGGCACCTGGGTGGCTCAGTGGGTTAAGCCTCTGCCTTCGGCTCAGGCCATGATCTCAGGGTCCTAGGATCGAGGCCCACATTGGGCTCTCTGGTCAGCAGGGAGCCTGCTTCATCCTCTCTCTCTGCCTCTCTGCCTACTTGTGATATCTCTCTCTGTCAAATAAATAAATAAAATCTTTTAAAAAAAAACCCTATTGAGTCTCAATTTTCCTACAGATACCATAATTTTCTCTTCTTTTCCAGCTAAATTTGAAAGGAGTGTCATTTTTACTTCCTTATTCCACTTGCTTTTCAACCAAGTGCAATCTTATCTTCACTGTGACCACTCTGAAACTGCTATTATAAAGGGGACTGAAGTTTTCTGTAAAAGTCAGATACGTTTATATTGCCAAACAAAGCTGTATAACCCAGTGACTTGTAAAAGTGTATCTCCCTCTAACAGCTCAAGTGTAAATGGGTAGATGAGCCAGCTTTGCTCATTACAATCCTTCCAGAACCAAATTTTGTTGCAAGTAATTGCTCCTACATTCTCTACTGCAATGTCATAATCCACGTGACTGTAGCCACGTCATTGCCACATCCAGGTTCTAGTTGGCTGGGAGGGAGGAAACCTACCCAGATGTCTTCTATTCTAGACCTAGGAATGGCAAACAAAAATTCTGTTCACAGCATTAGTAAGAACTTAATTCACTTGGCCGTACCTAACTACAAGGGAGACTGGGACAAGCAATCTATGAGCAGTCATATGCCTACATACAATGCTATTACTATAAAGGAACAGATTTTGGCAGGTATCTATCAGAACCCTCCACAATGACCATCTTCTTAATCCAATGGACCCTTTAAACATTCATTTTTGGGAGGTGGCAGTTTCTGAAGCATTTGCTACCATTGATCTTCCTCATCTCCTTGAAAGGCTATTTGCTTTCAGTTTTGTGATTTTGAACCTAGGCCCTTCTTTGTCTTTTTAAAGATACTTTATTTCCTTTCTCCTCTAATGAAGATTTTTTTTCAGAGTTCTATGCTGAGCCTCTTCAGTTGTTACCTGACATGCTTTTGCTTGGTTATCATAGAGTTCTCAGTTTCAGTCACCATATATATGCTGGTGAAATCCAAAGTCCATTTCTGACCCAATTTATAGCCTATGCTTCAGTTATATATGTACATATATAGAACTCTACATAGGCACATGCAAGTGTGAACACAGACACATATATCCCAAAGGCACTTACCTCAATATTAGCATATTAGAAATTGACTTCATCTTTTTTCACTTCACTCTTTTTTGTTCCTCAGTGTTCCTTCTCTTAGAGAATGACAGGACTATCCATCTAGTTGTCCAATCCAAAGGTGTGTTAATCATCCTCATGTCTTTCCTCTTTTTCTCCCCATGCAACCCATCAGTCTTTTTCTCCCTCTTTTCTCCCATGCAACCCATATTCTTTTTTTTAAAAGATTTTATTTATTTGACAGAGAGAAACACAGCCAGAGAGGGAACACAAGCAGGAGGAGTGAGAGAGGGAGAAGCAGGCTTCCTGCAGAGCAAGGAGCCTGATGTGGGACTCGATCCTGGGTCTCCGGGATCATGACCTGAGCCGAAGGCAGTCGCTTAACCAACTGAGCCACCCAGGCGCCCCATAACCCATATTCTAAGTATCTTTCTATCATCCCTCTTCTCTCCATCCACACCAGCATTGCCCTTAACTGGGATGCCATTATCTCTCAACTGATGTCTTTGATTCTAGTCATTCCTCCTGAAATTGATCCTCTATACTTCTTCTAAACTAATTTTCTTTTAAAAATGCAGATGTAATCACTTTAATGAAATGTTAACGCAGCCTGCATTGTATTTTAGTTGCCCACAAAATAAAAATTTGAATTTGTGATACAACCTGTACAATCATTTATGTCCTCACCATTGATTTTCCCAGTCTTACTTTAAATTTTTCTCTTCTATGGTTTAAAGTTCAACGCATATTCAACTTCTCTCTGGTCTTCAAAATGTCTGCATGGGGGTACCTGGTGGCTCAGTTATTAGGCATGTGCCTTCGGCTCAGGTCATGATCCCAGTGTCTGGGATTGAGCCCCAGACTGGGCTCCCTGCTCAGCAAGAAGGCTGCTTCTCCCTCTCCCTCTCCCCCTGCTTGTGTACCCTCTCTTGCTGTCTCTCTCTGTCAAATAAATAAAATCTTAAAAAAAAAACAATAACAAAACCCCAAAATGTCTGCCTGAAACACTCCTCCTCCTGTCTAGTTCCTTCAGATCACAACTTATAGTTTATTACCTTAGGGAAGCTTTTACTGATGTTCGAAAATATGGGTTAGATTTTATTTACTTTTTAATAGATACTTAAGTAACACTAAGAACTTTGTAAATATTAGTTTATTAGTTCATTAGATTCCTGTGATAATAAACCTATAATCCTACCATTATCATCCCTGTTTTACAGGTAAGGAAATTGGCTACATAATTTTCCCAAAACTGTAGATAGTAGTATAACTAGGATTCTAATGTAAATATTTAGGTTCCAGAATCCATGTTCATGTGCTGTGTTTCCTCCTAGGTACAAGATGACCCTTCTAAATATTTCTGTTATTCTTTACTTATGCATATATTGTGAAATATTTAAATTACATGTCTGCCAAATTTTTAGCCAGTGAACTCCATAACGGCAAGGATTAAATCTGTAGTATCTATTCCATATTCTTACTTGTGTGTTTTTAAAATATGCAAATGTAGAGGCACCTGGGTGGCTCAGTTGTTAAGTGTCTGCCTTTGGCTCAGGTCATGATCCCCGAGTCCTGGGATCAAGCTCCGCATCAGGCTCCCTGCTTGGCAGGAAGGTGCTTCTCTTTTCTCACGCATCCTGCTTGTGTTCCCTCTCCAGCTGTGTTTCTCTGTCAAATAAATCAATAAAATCTTTCCAAAATATAAAAATGAAATATGTAAGTGTAAAAAGTAATGACATCACTAACTCTAACTGAATTCAAAAGTATTTACAACACTGGAGGAGAGCATATACTTGAAATTCTCAAGAAATGGCCTAGGAGCCCCTGGGGGGCTCAGTCAGTTAAGCATCTGCTTTGGTTCAGGTCATGATCTCAGGGTCCTGGGGTCCAGCCCTACCTCAGCTCTCTGCTGAGTGGCGAGTCTGCTTCTCCCTTCCCCTCTCTCATCTCTTTAGCAAATAAATAAACAGAAAAAAATTTTAAGTAACTTTAAAAATGGTCTAAAAATATTATTTCTCCAGTTCAGGACATATTTCTTCAGTTCAGGACATCTGCCCCCTCCAAACGTCTTCAGTTTAGGACATCTTAATAGAGTCTTGGTAGCATTCAAAGCAGCACTAATTACATGCCCTGTATAGACCTTGTTTGGATCCTGATTCAAACAAACCAGCAGGAAAAAACATTTTAGAGAAAAATGAGGAAAACCAAATACAGACTGGGTATAAGTTATATCAAGGAATTATTACTAATTTTGTTGATTGTAGTAGTGGTATCATTACATTTTAAAGTCTTTCTCTATTAGAGATACTTGAAGTATTTAGAGCTAACGATATATGATGTCTGGGATTTGCATTAAAATACTCCAGCTGCATTCATGAATTATTTGTTCAGAGAAAAAAAAATTACTGAAAAATTCATAGAAACACATGGTGGCGCTGCAGGATAAGATGAAATTTGTGCATGGACAACACCGTGGGCTTCAATATTCTGGGGAACAGAGACCAATTCAAGCCACTGAAAAGAGAGGTAGTAAAGGAGCTTCATCTACGAAAGCTGCTCGGGTGCTATATATCCTCGGGGGGGGGTGTTCTTATTTTTAAAAAATTGAGATTCAGCTTTCAAAATTAGGACTGAAATAATTTTCTACAAAAAAAGTTGCTTAAAGGAGCCATGGAGATCAAAGGGGAGCTCGCTCTGCAAAAAAGGCAAGTCCTGATTCTCTTTGTTTTGCTGGGATTATCTGAGGCAGGTTCTGAATCTGTGCGATATTCTGTGGCAGAGGAAACAGAAGTTGGTTCTTTTGTGGCCAATCTTGCAAGGGATCTAGGGTTTGGGGTGGAGGAGCTATCATCACGGGAGGCCCGGGTAGTGTCCGATGATAATGAAAAGCACTTACAACTTGATTTACTAACCGGGGATTTGCTCCTAAATGAGAAACTGGACCGAGAAGAGCTCTGTGGCTCCATGGAGCCCTGTGTGCTGTATTTTCAGATGGTATTAGAAAACCCTTTACAGTTTTTTCGGGCTGAACTGCATGTCAAAGACATAAATGATCACTCCCCTATGTTTCTAGACAAGCAAATACTTATCAAAATATCAGAAAGTACCAGTATTGGAACCACATTCCTAATGGAGAGTGCCCAAGATTTGGATGTAGGAACCAACAGTCTCCAAAACTACACAATTAGCCCTAATTCTCATTTCTACATTAAAATCCGAGATAGCAGTGATGGAAAGTTATACCCAGAACTGGTCCTGGACAGAGTATTAGATCATGAGGAAGAGCCTGAGCTCACATTAACACTCACAGCACTGGATGGTGGATCACCACCTAGGTCTGGGACAACTTTGGTTCTCATCAAGGTCTTGGACATCAATGACAATGCCCCTCAGTTTGCACAGAGGGTCTATGAAGTGCATGTTCTGGAGGACACACCCATTGGCTCCTGGATTATCACCATTTTTGCTAACGATTTGGATGCAGGAAATTATGGGGAAATATCATACACATTTTTGCATGCATCAGAAGATATTCGTAAAACATTTGAAATCAATCCAGTATCTGGAGAAGTTCATTTGAGATCATGCCTGGATTTTGAGGTAATACAGTTATACACTCTAAGTATTCAGGCAACAGATGGTGGGGGTCTTTCAGAAGAATGTACTCTTCTGGTAAAAGTAATAGATATAAATGATAATCCACCAGAAGTGACCATCTCATCATTTACAAAGTCAATCCCAGAGAATGCCTCAGAGACTCTGGTTGCTCTTTTTAGTGTACGAGACCAAGACGCTGGGGACAACGGGAGGATGGTTTGCTCCATTCAGGATGAGCTCCCCTTTTCTCTGAAACCAACCTTCAAGAACTTTTTCACTCTAGTTTCGGAAAAAGCGCTGGACAGAGAGACAAGATCCGAGTACAATATCACCATCACTGTCACTGACCTGGGGACCCCCAGGCTGAAAACCCAACTCAACTTAACCGTGACGGTGTCCGACGTCAACGACAACGCCCCGGCCTTCAGCCAGACGTCCTACACCCTGCGCGTGCGCGAGAACAACAGCCCCGCCCTGCACCTCGGCAGCGTGAGCGCCACCGACAGAGACTCGGGCGCCAACGCCCAGGTCACCTACTCGCTGCTGCCGCCCCAGGACCCGCAGCTGCCGCTGGGCTCGCTGGTGTCCATCA
>PITA01034817.1:0-11192 GCA_004023965.1 Spilogale gracilis
GCTCCACATCAATAGTCATCAGGGAAACACAAATCAAAGCTACAATCAGATACCACCTTACAACAGGTGGCATGGCTAAAATGATCAAGGCAGGGAACAACAAATGTTGGTGAGGATGTGATGAAAGGGGAACACTCTTCCCCAGCTGGCAGGAATGCAGGCTCCTACAGCCACTGTGCCAAATGTCACTGAGTTTCTTTGAGAACTTAAAAGTAGAGCTGCCCTGTGACCCAGCAATTACACTACTAGGTTTTTACCCCAAAGATATGGATGGAATGAAAAGGAGTGGCACCTGCCCCGCGATGTTCATTGCAACCATCTCCACTCTAGCCAGATGTGGAAAGAGCCCAGGTATCCACAGACAGATGAATGGATAAAGAAGATGTGGTTCATATCTACAAGATAATATTATTCAGCCACCAGGGAGGATAAAGACTTACCATCCCATCCGCCCAGACGGAAGTGCAGGGTATTATGCTGAGCAACAGAAGTCTATCAGAGAAAGACAATCGGCACATGGGTTCACTCATATGTGAAATAGAAGAAAGACCACAGAGGATAAGAGGGGAGGGGAAGGGAAAGAAAACTGAATGGGAAGTCGTTAGAGAGAGAGAAAGAGAGAGCGAAAGACCACGAGAGACTCTTCATTACAGAAAAAACTGAGGGTGGCTGGAGGGGAGGTTGATGGGTGATGGGGTAACAGGGGGTGTGCACAAAGGAAAGCACGTGGTGCAATAAGCACTTGGTGTTATACACAACGGATCTACTATTGAGCGCTACATCTGAAACAAATGATGGACTCTAAGTTGACTTGTTGAATTTAAGTTAAACAAAAAAACAGACAAACAAAACAAAACAAAAACTCAAGGAAACACTCCAAAAAATCTGTACGGAACCACCAAAGACACTGAACAGCTAATGCAATGTTGAGTAGGAAAACAAAGCTAGAGGAGTCACAATTCCAGATGGTAAGTCGTAGTTTTAGTTATCGTCAGTACGATCCTGGCACAGAAACACACGCAGCAACCAAGAGAACAGGGTAACAGCTTAGACGCAAATCCACGATTATGTGGCCAATTAACCTTCCACAAAGCGGGCAGAATACTGAAAAAGAATGGACAGTATCTACCACAAATGGTGTTGGAAAAACTAGACAGCTGCACCCAGAAGAATGAAATTTCTCTGTTTCCTTACAACATACAGGCCAATAAACTCAAACGTATTTCAAAACCTCAATGGAAGACATGAAAGCATAAAAATCCTACAAGGAGGAAGACAGTCACTTTGGTCTTGACATGGACCAAAGCAACATTTTTCTAGACTGTCTCCTGAGGCAAAGGAAATGAAAGCAAAAATATACTAGGACTGTATCAAAATAAAAAGTTTCCACACAGCAGAAGAACTATGAAGACATAATAATAACAGCATAACATACTGAAAGGGAGAAGATATCTGCAAATATCTTATGCAATAAAGGGGTCATGTCCAAAATATATAGAATAGTTACAACTCAACAACCACACAACGAATAATCCAGGTAAAATATAGTCAGAAGACATGAACAGACATTTCTCCACAGAAGAAATACAGATGTCCAATGGTCCCATGAAAAGATGTTCACCATCACCCAACCTCAGCAAAATACAAATCAAAAGTATAATGAGATACTGCCAGATACTGTCAGAATGACCCCATCAACAGCACAAGCAACAACAGGTGTCTGGAGGGTGTGCAAAAAGGGGAACCCTCATGCACTGTTGGTGGAAAAGCAACCTGGTACAGACACTCTGAAAAACAATGGGGAGGTTCCTCAAGACGTTAAAAATAGAGCTACCCTAGGATACAGCCATCACACTACTGGGTATTGACTCAAGGAATAGGAAAACAATAACTCAGTAGGATACATGCATCCCTATGTTTCTTAAAGCACTATTTATAAGATCAGAATACGGAAGCAACCCAAGTGTTGGTTGACAGAGATAAATGAGGTGATAGGAGGTGATAGATGTGTACACACACACACACACACACACACACACACACACACACCATGGAATATTATTCAACCATAAAAAGAATGAAATCTTGCATTTGCAGCCACATGGGTGGATCTAGAGAGTATTATCCTAAGTGAAATCAGTCAGTCAGTGAAGGACAATACCTTATGGTGCCACTCTTAGGTAGAACTGAAGAAACAAGCATACATAAATAAAGGGAAAAAAGAGAGAAACCAAAATACAGATTCTTAACAATAGAGCAAAAATGATGGTTACCAGAGGAGGGGTGGATGGAGAGATGAAATAGATGAAGGGAATTAAGAGTCCCCTTCTCTTGAGGAGCGCTGAGTAATACAGAGAATCACTGAATCACGCTATTGTACACCTGAAACTAATACAACACTGTATGTTAACTGGACTGGAATTAAAATGAACAATAACAAAGATTCCTCTTTCAGTAACCTATTTGAAAAAGCTTTGGTACACAATCATAAGCCCTGCTTGGGTGTATTTCCTCGAGACTAACTATTCACTCTATGCTCCAAATTCAAATTTCACTGAGTTCTTATAGTTTACCTGTACCTCCTAGCCCCCGGGAACCAGCTCAGCACCTGTGCATTGAAGAGCGTATAGAGACAGATGCCACTTCACAGTCCAGGAAGCTACTGTTGTTTGTTTCAGCGTGAGATAGTCACAGAGTGTGGAGAGGTTTCAGAGCAGGTCTGTTCTCTATACTGGGTCACTAATTCAGTGACCATTCCCTGGATCCCATTGGCTGGTGAGTTCCCTACAGATGGGCTTCCTTGCAAGCACATCCATGGAGTACAGAAAGGAGGATGGGCTCGGTGTGGGACAGGAAGAAGTCGAAGTGCGGAGAATGGTACAATCCCTCCCTTGATCCAAGAATCGCCAAGGGTGCAGGTATGGGAGACAGAAGCAATGAGAAAACACCAAGATCATCAGCCGAATGCAGGAGGCAGAGCTCAAGGGATGGCAAGATGTGGGGCATGGACGCTGCTCTGAGCTACTTCTGGGAGGGAGAGGGGGGAAGGAATGAGGAGGAGAAACTGCCTGCACCTGGACCATGCCAGCTGCCCCCCGCTGCTGGCATACATCAGTCTTCACAACTGACACAGCCTGGGATGGGCTGGCTCGGGTCCCTCAACAGTCAGTGGGACAGCTGCCTCCAGGGCTCAGGGACATGCTGAGGGAGGTGGCAGGGAAGGCTGCCCCTCTGAGGTCATCCTTCTTTGAGCAGAGAGCCCTCTAGGACTGCTGAAAAGCCACTGAGAGGCTCGAAAGACATACCATGGATGAACTAAGGCATGGAGAAACAGAAACAGTATTGGTTTTGAAGGTCAGAGCTGCCAGCTCAGGAAGCTGGAGAGCTTCCCTGTGGAGGACTGATGGGAGTGGAGGCCAGGCTGAAGAGGAAGAGGCGGCTGTCCTGACTGGGGACCTGAAGCCCCCTTCCAGTGCAGGGCAGCGTCCTCCTCCCACAGGAATCTGTGGAAGTGCTCCGGCAGGGCACTGACGGGGCTGCCTCGCAAGAAGACAGCCCTGGCATTGGGTTGCACAAGGCAGAGGATGAGGGTCAGATGGAGGGAGGGCAGTACCCCGGGGGGTCGGGGGGCAAGAGCAGAGGCTCATGACCATAAAGATGATGAAAAGTAGGAGGCAGCAGCATGGGAGCTGGCGGCATGGAAGGGCCCTGGGCACGGCACGGTGCCCACAGCTACAGTGACTGGGTGCCTTCTGTGCCAGCTACGGTTCACTTCAGTGGGCTCCACACTGGTCCTGACCACAACCTAGGAAGTGTGCACCACCACTGCCTCCTCTCCCCAAACTACTGCGAGGAATCACAGTCACCACATCCCAATCAGTTTTCAGGGAAACCGAGCAGCGGCTCCCAACACGCACTGCCACTCTGGTGGTGGCCCAGTGTGACCCTCGTGCCTGGCCGGAGACTGCTGTCTACGTGTCTCTACACAACTCAACAGACAGGAGTGTTTCCCAGAATTCCACGGGTTCTGAGGAGACAGATCCGCAGGCCCCACTACACACCCACCACCAACACCCAATAGGTCACTTGGGACCTCGGCTATTGTCATGAAACTCACCATGCCCCGTTTCTGTCACTTCCAACGGAAAGTCGCATTATGATGCCCCGATTTACCATACACCCTCCTTGATGACTTGGGGCCATGCCATGACTGCACCTGGCACCTTTCTGTTAGAGATCGCCACCCCTGCTCCTCCTCAAAGTGCTTCTAAGGAAGTATAAGTCCATCAGGGCTACAGTGTGAATGGTGATACACAGCCTGCTGGGTAGTAATTCTAACAAGGCTTGACCTCCCCCACCCAGACTCACAAAACCTTCCTCTGTCCCCATGGAACACATGGTGTTCCCTCAGAAAAAATCCCAGGGAACTAACCTTTAAACTGAATGCTCCCTTCACACTCGGGTTCAAATCTTGTCCAAGCACAATAGTATGAAAGTAGAAACCAGCCACAAGAAGAAAATGGGACAGTCAGAAATCTGTGGAAATTTAACAACACGCTACTTAACAACCACGAGTCGAGGAAGAGATCCAAAGAAACTTTAAAACTACCTTGAGACAAATGAAAAAGTTATGGGATGCAGCAAAACTAGCTCTAAGGGGGAAGTTCATAGAAATTCAGGTCCTCGTCAATCCACCCGAAAGTTCTCCAACAGACAATGAAATTTTATATGGAAGTGAGAAAACAAACAAACAAACAAAGCTCCAAACAGCAGAAATAAGGAAAGAACAAAAAGGAATGGGGAAATAAATCCAATGGAGACAAAAATGATTAAAGATCAATGACAGTAAGAGCTGCTTTATTTGGAAAATTAAATAAAACTGACAAAGTTTTAGCTAGACGATCAAGATAGAGAGAGGGCTCCAATACAATCAGGAAAGACACATGATTAATTCCTGTCTCGCGACAAAATCATAGAGAACACAGGACCCTGTCGACCTCTGTGGAGAGCCACGTAGACTAAGGACAAACGGCGCCTGGCTTTGAGGAGCTGAGTATGATTGGCTGACAGCTTATATGAGAGGTGCATGGGCACTGCGCGACCAGTAGGTGGAGGGATAGATCGCGAGGGAGCGATCACGCGTGCGCGGAGTGTACTGCTTGCTCATTGGTTATTGGCTGCATATATATGTGTGTACGAGTTCCGAGTAGTAGTAGTAGTAGTAGTAGTCATCACTCCAGGAAGGAGGAGGAAATTAATAAAGAAGCTTGCCACCCAGTGTGTCTCCTGGTCGTTCTTGCAGGCGAGAGCGACAGACCTCAGACACAGCAATTTCTTGCAAGACACCACGCTAAAAGGAAGAGAAATAAAAGCAAAAATGAACTTTTGAGACTTCATCAAGATAAGAAGTTTCTGCACAGCAAAGGAAACCATCAGCAATAGTAAAAGACAATGTGCAGAACGGGAGAAGATATCTGCAAATGACATGTCCAATGAAGGGCTAGAGAAAGGGCTCAAGTCAACACCCATAAAACAAATAATCCAGTCAAGAAATGGGCAGAAGACATAAACAGACACTTCTCCCAAAATGACACACAAATGGCAAACACACACATGAAAAAAGGCTCCATGTCACTTGCCATCAGGAATATACAAAACACAATCATAAGGGAGGGGCAAGATGGCGGAGAAGTAGGAGACCCTGTTTCAAAAGGTCTCCTGAAGTGAGCTGAACTATCGACCAGAACAATCTGAACACCCATGAAATCAGCCTGAGATGTAAGACTACACGCTTCTGGATCTCTACGGGGGCAGAAGAGCATCAGTAGAGAGGGAAGGCGGAGCGGGAGCGCTCAGACTGATTGCAGAGGAGAAATAGGAGGGGGAGGGAGCCACCAAGCAACCCATTGGAAAGCAATACCCCAGTACAAAAGTGCCCTATGCTCAGGGACCAGCATCAACTTGCAGCCTGGTTAAAAACACTCCAAAGCAAAGGGTCCTCACCATTGGCAAGGATATAAATCTACGGCACTGGGCCAGGGATAGAAAGTGCTCCCTGGTGCCGAATGGGAGGGAACATGGCGACGAGGAGTATCTTTAAAACTGCCACTTTTTTTCCTGCCCCTTGGACCAGGCGCTCGCAACTTGCAAGGGAGGCAACTCTGCAGACTTGCACGTGACCTGCGGGAACCTCAGGATCTCAGTCCCTCCTGCGTGGGAGTGCACTGCAGACACTCTCTGGGCAGAGACAAGGTCTCTGGATCTGAAATCAGTCCCGGTTTCCCTGGCGCGGGAGCAAAACGACAAGTGGGGGCTTCAGGCGCCATTCTGACCAGCAGCTGCGGGTGTACCCAGTTGTGACAAGCGGCCAAAGGGGAAGATACAGGGAGAGGCTATGAGCCCCTCTCCATCCAGAGGGCTGCTAGCTGAGGGCTCTCTCTGAGATGGAGGTCTGGGTGCAGACATCTTGCTCTGGCCTGACTTTCTGAAAAGCTGCAAAAAGCCACAAAAGAACAAATCCTCCAGAAAATAAAAGCCGGAAAACTTGGTTGCCATGGAGCCCAACCCCCAAGAAGGGAGCAGAGAGATGCAGCCCAGGTAGAAGGGACTGAAAAACAGTGCAGCAGTCCCCTCCCCTGGAAGGCAAGCCAGAAGTACAAGAGAACAACATCAAAGGATCTCCATAAAACCCCAAAATTGGGGAAAAAGCAATATATTGGGCTCCTGGTACTACCCCAAAAGCTGTATACTTTATAGATACAGCTTTTCACTTTATTTTCTTTTTTAACTTTTTTCTATTTTTATTTTTAAAGTTTTCACTTTAAATCTAAAATTCATTCTCATGGTTTTGTTCTTTTATTTTTTAAACCGCCTATAACTACATCGTGATACTTAATACAACACTCCGTAATAACATTTTCCCTTGAACTTTTTTCAAACACATATCTGTGTTTTGTTGTTGTTGTTGCTTCTTTTGTGTTTGTTTTCCTGTTTTTTTTCCTTTTTTCTCTCCTCTTTCCTTTAATCTTTTTTCTTTTAAATATAAATATAGTCATAAGCTTCAAAGTAATCCTTAGTCCTATTCAACACTACGCCTATATATAAACCAGTTTTAATCTCCCTATATCTTTAGAAAGTGAACTCCTCTAACAATAATAACAAGACACACCCAGGAGGATCTGAAATACTTTCCTCGCCCACAACAAGCATTCACACTCACCTTCCCACCCTATTCTTCTGTCAGTGTTTCCATGTAATTGTTTTTGCCTTTGTAATATATAAATACTGGCCTTGGGGGTCATTTTGGTTGGGCTTAGCATTTTGAACTCTTCAACTTCTTTTACTTTTGATAATCTTTTTCTTTACTCTGTTGTAGTTTTGTACCATATAAATCCTACTATTGGGGCCCATTCTGGCTGGGTTTTTCCTTGCTTCTTTTCTTTTCTCTTTTCTCTTTTTTAGTTCTTCTTCCTTTTTGGTGGTGACATCTGATTGATCCAAAACCTTCCAACAAGCAACTCACCTGGATAGTGCTTGATATAGTCAGCTATACATCCCCTCAACCACCCCTCACCAAAATGACTCGAAGGAGGAACAACCAACAGAAGAAAAACCCAGAGACTGCAACCCCGGTCACAGCATTACTGGAAATGAACATAAACAATATGACAGAAATGGAATTCAGGGTAGCAATCATGCAAGCAATGGCTAATTTGTAAAAGAACATCAGTGGCAAGATAGAAGCTCTAAGGACAGAAGTGAAAGCTGAACTGGCAAAGGTTAAAAAGGCTATTAATGAGATGCAATCTAATTTAAATACCCTAACAGCGAGGGTAGGTTAAGCTGAAGATCGTATTAGTGATTTAGAAGACAAATGGATTAAGAAGTAGGAGCAAGATAAATCTTAGAACAAACAGCTAAAATCCCATGACAACAGAATTAGGGAAATAAATGATGCCATGAAAAGATCCAACAACAGAATTAATGGACTCCCCAAGGGAGGTAAGAGAGAGAGAAGCCTGGAAGATACAGTTGGACAAAACATGGATGAAAATTTCCCTAATCTGGGGAATGAAATAAGTGCTCATGTCCTAGAGGCGGAGAGGACACCCCCCAAGATCAATGAGGCCAGAAAAACCTCCGGCCACATAACTGTGAAATTCATAAATCATAAAATCAAAGAATATGTCTTAAGGGCAGCTAGGGGGAAGCAATCCCTTAGTACAGAGGGAGGACCATCAGAATAACGTCAGATGTATCCACAGAAACCTCACAAGCCAGAAAGGGCTGGCAAGACACATTCACAAACTTACATGAAAAAAATATGCAACCAAGGATAATGTACCCAGCAAAGTTGACTTTCAAAGTGGGAGGAGAGATAAAGAGCCTATATAAATAGGACCACGAAAGTCTAAAAGATTATGCGACCACCAAGCCAGCACTAAAAGAAATATTAAGAGGGGTTCTATAAAAGAGAAATGAACCCAAGAGTGACACAGAAAAGAAATTTACAGAGGAAATCTATAGAGACACGAACGTCACACGCAACATGATGTCAATAAAAACATATCTATCAATACTCACTCTTAATGTGAATGGCCTAAATGCTCCAATAAAAAGGCACAGGGTTGCAGATTGGATAAAACGACAGGACCCATCCATGTGCTGTTTACAAGAGACACATTTTGAATCTAAAGACACATCCAGATTGAAAGTGAGGGGATGGAGGACCATCTTTCATGCCAATGGACCTCGAAAGAAAGCCTAGGTAGCGATTCTCATACCAGACATTTTAAATTTTAATCTAAAGACTGTAGTCAGAGACACAAAAGGACACCACATCATTCTCAAAGGATCTATACACCAAAAAGATTTATCAATTGTAAATATTTATGTCCCCAACATGGGAGCAGCCAACTACATAAGCCAACTGTTAAGCAATATAAAGAGTCATATTGATACAAACACATTAATTGTAGAAGATATTAACACACCACTCTCAGCAATGAACAGATCATATAAACAGAAAATCAACAAAGAAACAAGAGCTTTGAATGACACATTGGACCAGATGGATCTCATAGATATATTCAGAACATTCCACCCTAAAACAGCAGAATACTCATTCTTCTCGAGTGCACATGGAACTTTCTCCAGAAAAGACCACATACTAGGTCGTAAATCAGGGCTCAACCGATACCAGAAGATTGAGATTATTCCCTGCATATTCTCTGACCACAATGCCTTGAAATTGAAACTCGACCATAATAAAAAGTTTAGAAGAAAATCAAACACGTGGAAGCTAAAGACTATCCTGCTCAAGAATCTCTGGATCAACCAGATGCTATGAAAACATAGAAAGGGAAATAAGAGAATCTATTCCATTTACTACAGCACCAAAACCCACAAGATACTGATGAATAAACCTGACCAAAGAAGTTAAGGATCTGTACTCGAGGAACTATAGACCACTCATGAAAGAAACTAAAGAAGAACCAAAAAGATGGAAGAGCATTCCATGCTCATGGATCGGAAGAATAAACATTGTTAAAATGTCTATACTGCCAGAGCAATCTATACTTTCAATACCATTCTGCTCAAAATTCCACCAACATTCTTCAAAGCATTGGAACAAACAATCCTAAGATTTATATGGAACCAAAAAAGACCCTGAATTGCTAAGGAATTATTGAAGAAGAAAATCAAAGCTGGGGGCATTACATTACCTGATTTCACGCTTATTACAAAGCTGTGATTACCAAGACAGCATGGTACTGACACAAAAACAGACAAATAGACCAATGGAACAGAGTAGAGAGTCCAGACATGTACCCACATATCTATGGTTGAATCATCTTCGACAAACAGGGAAAAAACATCCAGTGGAAAAGGACAGTCTCTTCAGTAAATGGTGCTGAGAAAATTGGACAGCTACATATAGAAGAATGAAACTAGACCATTCTCTTACACCACACACAAAGGCAAACTCGAAATGGATGAAAGACTTCAACGTGAGGCAGGAATCCATCAAAATCCTGGAAAAGAATATAAGCAGTAACCTCTTTGACATCAGCCACAGCAACTTCTTTCAAGACATGTCTCCAAAGGCAAAGGAAACAAAAGCAAAAATGAACTTTTGGGACTTCATCAAAATAAAAAGTTTCTGCACAGCAAAAGAAACAGTCAACAAAACAAAAAGGCCAAGGATTGGGAGAGGATATTTGCAAATGACACTACAAAGGGCTGATATCCACGATCTATAAAGAACTACTCAAACTCAACATCCAAAAAGAAAATTGTCACATCAAAAAATGGGCAGGAGGGCGCCTGGGCGGCTCAGTTGGTTGGGCATCTGCCTTCAGCTCGGGTTATGATCCCGGAGAACCGGGATCGAGTCCCGCGGCGGGCTCCCTGCTCGGCGGGAAGCCTGCTTCTCCCTCTCTCACTCCCCCTGCTTGTGTTCCCTCTCTGGCTGTGTTTCTCTCTGTCAAATAAATAAAATCTTTTTAAAAATGGGCAGGAGACATGAAGAGGCACTTCTCCATAGAAGACATAAAAATGGCTAACAGACAAATGAAAAAATGTTCATTGTCACTAGCTATCAGGGAAAGTCAAATCAAAACCACACTGAGATACCACCTTACACCAGTCAGAATGGTCAAAATTAACAAGACAGAAACAACAAGTGTTGGAGAGGCTGTGGAGAAAGGGGAACCCTCCTTCACTGTTGGTGGGAATGCAAGCTGGTGCAGCCGCTTTGGAAAACAGTGTGGAGATTCCTTAAAAAATTAAAAATAGAGCTACCCTATGACCCTGCAATTGCACTACTGGGCATTTACCCCAAAGATACAGATGTAGTGAAAAGAAGGGCCATATATACCCCAATGTTCGTGGCAGCAATGGCCACAATCGCCAAGCTGTGGAAAGAGCCAAGGTGTCCTTCAAGAGATGAATGGATAAAGAAGATATGGTCCATGTATACAATGGAATACTAGGCCTCCATCAGAAAGGATGAATACATAACTTTTGTAGCAACATGGACTGGATTGGAAGAGATTATGCTGAGTGAAATAAGCCAAGTAGAAAAAGTCAAGTATCACATGGTTTCACTTACTTGTGGTACATAAGGAGTAATATAGAGGACAGTAGGAGAAGGAAAGGAAATGGGAAGTATGGTAATTTGGGAAGGGAAA
>PITA01034818.1:0-11176 GCA_004023965.1 Spilogale gracilis
GCGTGTGAGGGGAGCAGGGCTGTGTGAGGGGAGCAGGGGGGTGTGAGGGGAGCAGGCGGGTGGGGCTGTAGCCGACTGGGGAGCAGAGTCTGGACATTACACTGTCCTGTCAGGGGATCAGGGAACCTGGGTTTTGCTCCAAGTGGGGATGCAGGCGAGCCCCTGAGGAAGAGCTTCCTACCACAGAGCACTGGCATTTTCTGATGTCAATGGAAAGTGGTCTGAGGCCCTAGAAGATTCTAGAGGCTACAACAGGGGTTGGCAACCACCGAGGAGCCTTCATTTGCGGCAACCGTGTTGTGTTAGTGTGGGCCGTCTGTCCTTGTGGCCCGAATGCAGACTGCCCCTCTTCCCTGCCGGTGCTGTCCCCTGGTTTGGGCTGGGGGCGGGGCTTCCCGGGAGGGGTGCGGCCGTCCCGAGCAGGCCTCTCTCCCCTGCAGAGGTCCGACCCGCAGCTGCTGGCCCAGTTCTACTATGCGGACGAGGAGCTGAACCAGGTGGCCGCCGAGCTGGACAGTCTGGACGGGCGGAAGGACCCCCAGCGCTGCACGCTGCTCGTCAGCCAGTTCCGCTCCTGCCAGGTGAGCGGGCGTGGGGCCGGCGGCCTGTCGTGGGGGGACCTGGGGCTGTCAGCTGCTCACACGCTGTGCGCACATCTCAGGGAGGCCTGGGGGGGCACCCCTGGGGGCAGAGAGCCAGGCGATAAGCGAAGGGCGCCCTTGCAGAGCAGATGTAGGGGGAGGCGGGACGACCCGGAACCAGCGGGGTCTTAGCCAGGGAGCAGCCGGCACAGGAAAGGGGCCTGGCCGCCTCTCCAGCCTGCACCCCGTCTCCCACGCCCTCACCTACCCCAGCCTGCACCCCCGCCTTCCCGCCCCCCCATGCCCCTGCCTGAGCGCCTACCTCCCCCTTGCTCTCACATGCCCCAGCCCGCGCCCCTGCCTTCCTGCTCCCCCCCACACCCCTGCCTGCACCCATCTGCTCCTGCTCCTACCGCAGCTCTGTGCGCCCTGCGGTGGCCCGGCCGGTCCCCGGCTGATGTAAGGGCAGGTTACACAAATGGACCAAACGGGGTGGCAGCTAAACTGGGTGCTTCGTAGAGCCTCAACAGGTACGAACCAGAAAGGAAAATTGCTCTGGAATTAGGTGTGGACATGGCAACTCCAAGCGAGGTCCAGAAACAAGTCACAAAAAGCTAGAAGGATCCTGCCCAAGCATCTTGAATGTGTCACTCCCTCTTAAGACTCCTGTGACAGGGTCCCAGGACCACCCAGGTCCGATGACACTAGGAGGACACCCGGGACGCAGCATATCGTCGTGCTCACGGCCGGGATTTAGCCCAGTGAACACAGACGAGGCAGAATCAGCGAAGGGAAAAGGTGCAGGGGGGGGGGGGCCTTGGGGGGACAAAGTCCAGAGGAAACAGGTGCCAGCTGCCAGCACCCTCCTGGGGAGTCAGGCGGGACGCGCTCTGTCCCCAGCAGCGCCTAGTGACAACACGCGTGGAGTCCCGTCTGCCGGGGAGGCTCGTGAGAGACGCAGAGCAGGGCTCTCGCTGGGGCTGGTCCCGCAGGCCCCTCTCCCTGGCTCGGCCCAAACCGCAGACCCCCAGGAGGAAGGGGTGTGGGCGCCCGCAGCGCTGGCACAGACGGGGTTGGGGGGTGGCTGGGAAGGCTCCCGACCGCCAGGACACCTGCCCGGGGCCAGCAGCGTGCGGGCCTCTTGGAGGACGATGCAGGCCTGCAGCGGAGCCCTGTACGCAGAACAGTGCGGTTGGAAGTCGTGGCTGCCGTGGCCGGGATGCCGGCCGTGGGCTCCGCAGCCCACCCAGGACAGTGGAGTCAGCAGGGATGCCTTCTTGTACGTGCTACAATTTTATAAACACCCCTCCCAGTAACATATTTGTTTAACTGGCCCCTTCCAGGAGGTGAGGGCTCCTGTGCGAGTGAATTTCTGCAAAGTGGAGGCATCTGAGTTGGAAAGTGTCTCCATTTCTTCTGTTTGTGCTGAAACAGGGCACTCTGTCTTTCCCGCCTCTCACTGCTGATCCGCGTTCTATTCGCCCATCGTGATGCTGGCTTGTTCCCGTGCTTGCGCATTCATGCATTCACTCATTCGTTCCACAGCAGTCACTCGAAGAGGGTCTGCCCGTGTGTGGAGGGTGGGCAGTGCCCCAGAACAGAGCTGGGTGTGGAAGGGGCAGGCCTTTGGGGGGTAATCAGGGAGGGCTGCTTGTACATAGGCGGCCGGTGTGCCGTCGCAGGTAGAGTCTGGGGACCTGCAGCTAAGACGCAGAGCTCTGACAGGTTGGAGGCACTGTTGTCCCAGGCAGGTCACTGAGGCCAGATTTAGGGGCCCCAGGCCCCTGTGAGTCTGTCGCGGGCAGCACGTGGCTGCCACTGCCAAGCCACCTGGAGGCCGTGACTTTCTCAGCCTCGGGGCCAGTGGCTCAGCACTGCCAGCGGAGCGTCCCCTCGTCCCACTGTTGTCTGGGACCCTGGCCTCGGTGACATGTCCTTGAGGCTCCTGGTCTGGGTGTCTGGGGTGTCGCGGGGCCCCATCAGCCCGAGTACGGCCCTCTGCTGGGCCTGGGGCGTCTGTGTGGGGCGTGCCTGGCAGCACCAGCCTGACCGGGCTCAGCCCTCTGGGGCCCCTGGGGGTGCCGCGTGCAGGTCTCTGGCTGGGTCCCATTCAGTGCTGCCCAAGTCAGCACTTCTGGCTCGAGTGTGGGGCCACGTTCAGGGAGCCTAGTCCTTCTGGTTGGGGAGCTTTGTCTTCCTCAGGGCATGGCGGTGGGGCGGGGATCTCCACAGCGGTCCTCTGGGTGATGGCCTCACCTCTTAATTCCTGCTGGGAAGTCCGATTCTCTCACCAGTGCGTCTTGGGGGCCTCATGCGGCCCAAGTCCAGCCGGAGCAGGAGCCGAGCTCTGTGACCATCTACTTGCTCAGCTAGCAGTTCACAGGGGCTTGGCGTCTGGCTCTGGGTCCTGACGAGTACAGGGGGAGCCGTAGGCTGCAGGGGCCCCGACACCCACAGCACAAGCTGCCTGCTCACCAGGGAGGTGGGGGGCAGGGGAGGGGCAGCGCGCGCTCAGCCAGCTCTAGGGGGGGTGGGGGCTCGCTGGGCCCCAGAACAGGGGAAGTCCCGTCAGAATTCATCCCCTGTAGGTGGACTGCTCTTGAATGAAGGGCTGTCGCAGGCCCTGCCTTTGGGGTGTGCTATGTCAAGACTTTCTGTCCCAAATGGGTCCTGTTAGGTAGAGTCTCCAGGCAAATGCCAGGTACAGAGTAGATTCTCAAAGAACCAGAGCGATGCTGTGAGGAGTGCACGGGCTGGGTTTCTGTGGAGCAGCAGGAAACGGCTCTCCGTGGGGGACATGGGGGACAAGAGGGAGCAAAGCAGCGGGGGGCTGGGAGCTGGTGAGGTAGAGAAGGCCAGGGACCCGCACAGCAGTCCCACTTCACTGGCTCTAATCTTAGAAGGAGTCGGAGTCCTTCACTCACCTAAATGACCTGTTTACGATTGTGGACTGGGGACGTATGTGAGTGCTCAGATGGATTTCGGACAACATTTGCGTGTTTGTGTTCTTTTTGGCTTCAGAAACCATAAAGGACTAGAAATCACAGCTCAGTAGGATGAAATGAATCCTGGACTGCTGTGATGGGCTGAATTGTGTCTCCCCCCAAGTTCATGGTTCGAGTCCTAACCCCCAGTCTTTAAAGACATAATTATGGGAACACGTGGTCATTAGCATGGGTCCTGATCCAGTCTGACCAACCAGTGTCCTTGTAAGAAGGGATTAGGTCACAGAATGCAGAGGGACAGTCATGTGAGGGCATGGGGAGAAGACGGTCTACAAGCCGAGGAGGGAGGCCCCAGAAGGAACCGCCCACCCGCACCTGCTGCTCGGAGCCCCCCACCCGCACCCGCTGCTCTGAACCTGTCCACTTGCACCTTGGTCTCGGAACCCACTGCCTGTACCAGCATCACTGAACCCAGCCACCGGCATCTGAGTCTTGGCTCCCAGCCTCCAGGCCCATGAGGGATACACTTGGAGCGGCCAGATGTGGTGCTGTTATGGCGGCCCAGGGCACGAGTATAGTGGGTTGTGGATTTCATGCGCAGACGGGCCTGGAGGCTGGGTTGGATTCTGGCCTCATCGTCGATCTGTTTTTCCTAAGCCACACCGTAACTTTTGCCATCAAGGGAGTATAATTTTAGATGTCCCGTGAAGAATATTAAATGGCAAAATGTGCCAACAGACCTTGTCCCCAAGTGTAGCTAGTTAATGGGGTCACGGTGAGCATGGAGGCGCCTCGCTGCAGGTCTGTGACATGCATGGGGCTGCACCTGGCAAGGGGCACTCTTGAACCTCCCTGCTCTGGAAGGGACCAGTGCCCACCACCTCGTGGCAGAAAGAGGTTCTCGGGGAGAGAGGGCTCACTGGTGTGCCCAGACTGCACACCCCAGCTTCCTGTCAGGTGTGTGCTACACCTGCAGGCTGGTGTGACTACCGTTGGCATTTGGCGGCCTAAGAGCTGTGCCCAGGAGGGGCCCGGGGCAGGGGCAGCTCCTCACAGTTCCTGAATTCTTTGAATTGAATTGTTTCCATACTGACTTTGGAGAGTTCTTTGTATGTTCTGAACACCAGCCTTTATCCGATTGTGATTTACATTATTTTCTCCCAGCCTGTGGCCTGTCTTTTCATTCTCAGCCTAGGTTTTTGAAGGACATAAGTTTAGATTTTGATGAAGTCCTTTACCCATTTTTCCCTTTGTAGGTCATGCTTTTGGGGTCCTGTCTAAGAAGTCTCAGCCTGCTCCAGGGTCATCGTATTGTCTCCTGTGTTTTTCTTTAGAAAAGTGCTGTAGCTGTAGGCTTTACCCTGAGGCCCGTGATGTGGGTGACTTAATGTCGGTAATAGTGCATGCACATCTCGGGGGGCCTCTTTGCAAATGAATTCTCGGTTGTTCCAGCATCACGTGTTGAGAAGGCTATATCCTTTCTCCACTGAAAAGCGTTATTACACCTTTGGGAAAACCAGGTTTCCAAATAGGTGGGGGTCTATTTCCGGGCTCTCTGTTCTGTCCCCTCCATCTGTCTTCAGGCCGTCCCACTCTGCTATCGATCATAGCCGCTTTAGTGTCTTAGAATGCCGTGGTGTCAGACCTCTAGTGTTGTTCTTCTGTTTCAAAGGATTCTGGCTGTTCTAAGTTCTTTGCCTTTTGGTATGGAATTTAGAAACTGTTCATAGAGCTCTATAAAAAAGCCTGCTGAGCAGGAGTGCACTGAGTCTGCAGGTCACTACTGGGGAAAGCGTGCGGTTCTCCCCACTGAGTGTGGTACTAGCTGCCACAGGCTTTCCACAGACACGCGCTGTCGGGTGGAGTGGGGATCCTCAGAATCACGGCTACTCAGGGCTGGAAAGACGGAGCCCTGCCGCCTTCTCACACACACTCTTCCAGTGAGAAAGCCCGGGTTACCCTTATCTTTGTTCTGCGTGGGTAACATCTTTTTCTCTTAGTACTTGTAAGGCCTCTTTTCACTGGTTTCTGTCACTGTGACTTGGTGTAATTTTCTTTGTGTTTCTTGCCCGCTGGGTTCATTGATCTTCTTGGACCTTGTGTTTATAGTTATCATTAAATTGGACAAAAGCTGGCTATAATTCCTTCAAATATTTTTTTCTATTCTGTTCCTTCTCTTGGGTCTTGCATGATACGTCTGATATCCCGAAGTCTCATTCTTTCTTGGACTCATTGGAGAGTTTCAGTTGCTTTGTGTTCAAGTTTATTGTTCTTTTCTTCTGAAATGTCTGATCTGGGCTGAATCTCATCTGGTGTGTCTGTTTTCAGCTCAGATATTGTAATTTCCATCTTGAGATCAGTTTGGGTCCTTTTCATGTCTTCACGGTCTCAGATAACTTTGGGAACATATGGGAGTCACTTGTAAGGGCCATCTCTGTGTCCCCCAGTGACCACTATGCCACCTGTCTCAGCTAGGCTTGATTTTTCTTTTTATCATGGGTCATATTTTGTTAATTTTTTTCAAGCCTCGTGATTTTTTTTTTTTTTTACTGAATGCCTTATATTATGAATCTGGCCTTTCTGGGACCTGAATATTTTTGTATTCCTGTAAGTTTCTTTGACCTTAGTTTTGTAATACAGTTTGGTTATTTACAAATGGTCTGATCCGCTAGGGTCCTGTTTTTTAAGATGTTAGCTGGGGTCAGAGCTGAGTTCAATCTGGGGCTAATCAGCCTTCCCACTGAGGCAAGACACTTGTGGGTGGTCTGCCCGGCGCTGTGTGAATGGCTCTCTGAGCTCTGCCCACAGCTCCTGTAGGGCATCTGCGCTTCCTCCCCGGCCTTGCCGGCCTGGGTCTGTCCCCTCCTCCTGGGTCTGCAGGGTTTTCTCTGAACAGCTCTCTCTCCTCTCAATTCTGGCTGCTCCGGCCCCCAGACACTGAGCTCTTCTCTTCAGTGAGGGCATGTCCTGGGTCCCGCTGGGATGCCCTCTCTCTGGGCCATGACCCACCGGGTCACAGCTCTCGCCTTGCCTACTTCTCTTCCCTGGGGCCACTTGGTTGCCTGATGGCCAGTGTCTTGAGAACCATTGTCTTATTTCCCCCGTTACGGTGGTCATTGTCCAAGGGAGGTTGATCAGGTTCCTGTTCCTCCACGTTGGCTGGAATCAGAGGTCCCCGCACGTCTGCTGGGCACTAGGGACCCGTCGGAGAAGAGGAGACCACTCCGATGGCATGCAGCGCAGCCGTGACGGCAGGGCTGTTTCTGGTGGCGGGGAATTAGAGACCCGGTCTGTGGCTGGCGGCCCGAGGAGTGACGAGCTTGCTGGGCTTTACAGACCTGTAGCTCCTTCCCGCTGACAGCCTGGGAACTGGGAAGTCGTCTCCTCTTCTGGGCTGCCCAAGGATCAGAGAAGTTAAGCAGCGTGTCGCTGGTTGCACACCTCCTAGGGGGGAGTGAGCACCTCTTCCTTGCCAGCTCCCTGATCTGCTGGTCCGACAGGAGTCGAGGGGATGCTACCTGGACGAAGGAGCCGGGGCCGGCTGTGCACGGCCTGCTCTGTCTGCACAGGAGTAAACTGAGGTCCAGACAGAGGGTGGCGGCTTTGTCGGAGCCCCGACTCAGGAAGCTCCTGTGGTCTGTGTGGTGGGCGACGCCCTTGTCCTCACGTGGTCGGGCCCTGGAGCTGGGTGGCAGGTTTGAGAAGGCCAGTTTTGCAGCCGGTCTCCCGGCAGTGTGGTTTCCTGACCACGGGTCTTGTCCGGCTGTGGCCACCCCCAGGCCGACAAGGCCGTGTGATGTCAACAGAAGCAGCGCAGCCCGCGGGCGCTGTGCCCGCCCATCTAGCCAGGCCATTTCTCGAGCTCTGCTGTAAGAGGTTCTCCTGCAGGTGTTTGGAGGGCTGATCAGGGACCGTCCTTGTGGCCTCAGCTGCGGGGAGCCTGGATGTGGTCGGCAGCCACGCGTAGGCTCGAGGTTACGGGGGAGGCTCCCCCAGGCCTCCACGTGTGCCTCGCCTCCGAGAGCGTGGGCAGTGGGACGGGGGAGATGGGAGGTGGGACGTTTACTCTCGATGCTCCCGGAGCGCTCGAACTTTGTGCAGCGGCTGCAGAGCGAGCAGGGGTGAGTTACCACGCGGCCCTCGTCAGCTTCAAGAAGAGTAATGTGCCCCGTATGTGTTTTTAACATATTTTTCTCACAGCCCAACAGCCACCAGCAGCAGCGGTGTCTTAGTGCGCTTTCCCCGATTCTGTTTCAGGACAACGTGTTAAACGTCATTAACCAGATCATGGACGTGTGTATCCCCCAGGACCGGGCCCCACGGGATTTCTGCGTCAAGTTCCCCGAGGAAATCCGGCATGACAACCTGGCAGGCCAGCTGTGGTTCGGTGCCGAGGTAGCGGGCAGCCGCCTAGGTCCGGGGTCATGGTGTGGGGCGCTGGGGAGCAACCCTGTGTGCACCTGCGGGGGTTAGGGACCTGGTGTCTCCCCCTTCAAAAGGTCAGAACCCACCTGCTGAGGGTTACAGATGGTGCAGTCTGAGTCTGGAAGGACGCCCGAGCCCCTTAGAGGTTCTGGGAAAGCCCTGAACCTGCTCCCCAGATTTCGATACACAAACACAGACAGGAAGCTTTGCTAGCGATTTCTCGGGCCCCCAGCTGTGAAGGGCTGCAGCCTGAGAGGTGGGCACCCGCCCTGTGGGGACAGAACCCACCCTGCCCCAGCTGGCTGTCACCCGTGCCCCCGCCTGGCGACCCCTCCCTTGGCCCTGCTGAGGTTCCCAGCCTGCTGCCCGTGGATTTCTGGGATGCAGCATCTTCCCCCAGCACCACCTGGCCCTGGGCCCCTGTGTCCCCCACCCCACTACTCTGACCCGCTGGGTGGGAAGGCATCCTTGCCCATGCTCTAATTGGTGCAGGGAGACCCTAGTCAGGTTGTCCCGCTGCCTGGTCTCGGTTTTCCCTGCCATAGAGTGGGTCCCAGGGACCGCTGTGGGGATGGGACATGATGCTGGTCCCTTGCCTGGTGACATTTGGGACGCTGTCCCTCCCCCCTCACCTTGTGGGCTGGCCCAGGGCCAGCCAGCTTCATGCTCCCCTCCAGGGGGTAGGGAGATCAGTGACACTGCACTCTGCCCCCAGGAAAGTGCTTCTCGCCCCAGCTCGTCTCCGGAGCTCTGTCGACAGGGTTCGAGGTTGACTAGTGCAGGCCTGAGGTGGGCAGGGAGGCCCCACATCACCACACCCCACGTAGGGACTGCACAGCCACCCCTCAACTGGGACCCGGGTCCGACGAGCACCGATGTCCCTGGGCATGTGGAACATGCTGGAGTGATGCACGCAGCCCACGCAGGCCTGCAATCTGCCCCCCACTGCCCAGGACAGGTGTGGGTGGGTCTGTGGGCACAGAGGGACCCTCCTTACCGCCCAGGAGCTGTGAGTCGTGCACTGATGAGTCTCAGCTCAGTGGAGGGTTAGTGAGCATTTGTGGAAGCGAGGTGTCTTTTCTTCCTAGGAAGGTCGGCAGTCTCAGGGAGTGTGGTCAGCCCCAAGTGCCTCGTGCCTGAAGTGTGGCCCCGAACATGGTGTTGGGGCACCCCAGGGCACCCAGCTGTGGGCTGGGCGGGAGGGGACAGGCATCTCAGGACTGGGGCCCCGAGCACGGATCCCCTAGATCCCAGAGTCCCAGTTAGCCTTCCCCTCCCTGCCTGCCTCTGGGTCCGTGTGAGGCCCGTGCCTGGGGAGTACTTGTCAGCACAGACACCGAGACCGGGAGGGAGCAGGTGGGATGCCCTTGAGATGCTTGTCTTAGCGAGTGAGGTGAGTGTGTTCCCTGGAGAGGAGCCTCAGGGACCGGTCTTGGGGATGATGGGCACACCCCATCTGGCCCCCCGTTCTCTGCAGAGTGCAGGGGGGCACCCTCGCCGGTTGGGCTCCAGGGTCCCCCTGGGTTCAGCTCTTATGCTGGTCACTCCTGAGCCTCTGCTGACCCTGTTCTCTGCCTGCAGTGCCTGGCCGCTGGCTCCATCATCATGAACCGCGAACTGGAGAGCATGGCCATGCGCCCACTGGCCAAGGAGCTGACCCGCAGCCTGGAGGACGTGCGGGGCGCCCTCCGTGATCAGGCGCTGCGGGACCTCAACACCTACACGGAGAAGATGAGGGAGGCGCTGAGACACTTTGACGTCCTGTTTGCTGAGTTTGAGCTGAGGTGACCCGAGGCCTTTGCTTCCTGCATCTGGGGTGGGAGTGGGGGGCAGCAGCCCGATGCACCCATGGTGGTGTTTCCCGTGGGAGGGATGCGTGGAATAGGGGGGCCGGGGCGGGTTCAGGGCCAGCAGCCTGTATAGTTAACCCTGGACCCGTGAGGCGGGGGCGTGGGATCAGGCTGAGTGACCTTCCCAGGGGTCCAGCCCACCGCCTCTGCCTCTCCCTGATGCACCCCAGCACGAGAGAGCCGGGTCCTGCACGCACCAGTCACCGGAGTGCACGTGCTGCTGCCAGCCTCCACCCGTGCCACCGGAGGCGCTGCTGCTCCCCTCCCGCCTCGCCTCCTGCCTCTGACCTCCTGCCTCACTTCCCGCTTCGCTTCCCGCCTCGCTTCCTGCCTCTGGCCTCTCACTTCTGCCTCCTGCCTCGCCTCCCGCCAGTGCCTGGCCTCACCGTGTGGGGCTTGTTGGTCGCCAGCTGCTCCCTTCACCCCATCTGTTCATCTGCTCCTGCACAAACACCCCGAGCATCACCTCCCCTCACCTCCATGTGCTCAGATCCTGGACCCAGCGGAGTAAGGGAGGGGGGGCCGTGGCTCTTGGACGCGGGGACCTCCAGCTCAGGTTTGGATCGCACGGCACCTTCCATCACCACGCACCATGAACCCCACCCGTCCCCTCCTGCCTGCTGCTGTCCCCAGCCTGGGGAGCCAAGGCACAGCCCACCCCCCTCTCCAGTCGGTGCCCTCCCCACCCCCGCCCCAGGCTGCACTCATCTGCTCCTCCCTCAGAGGACACTGGCCAGGTCTGGGGTCCTCCTCGCAGGCTTTGGAGAATGCAGGACTGGGGGCAGGCACGCCACCAGCTCCCACAGACATGGAGACGCTCGTGGTTAGGTGTGAAACAGTGGGATCCAAATCCACTGGTGGTCTCAGTTAGTACAAATTGTCCATTGTGTAAGGGGAGGAAAGCAACCTAGCAGTGAAAGGCAGTGCCCTCTGGGAGGTGGGAGCACAGACGCTCTTTCTCCTTCTGTATCCTTTTCTGGCTTCCCCAGGTCCCAAAGAAGCTTTTACAACAGGAGAAAACCAGGACTGGGGAGTTAGAAGCAAGACGCGTTCTTACCTGGGGAGGGGTGGGACAGGTGTGGCTTGCCCCTGTGCCCCACCCAGTGCTGGCCACCCCCATCCTGTGGTCTTCACCCACCTGCACGCGCATCCATCCACTCGCGCGCTCACGAAGGCCGCCGCACTGGCAGGGACGTGGCAAAGTGGGCAGTGCCAGGTCTAGGGGGCGCAGCGCCCAGGTGGGGCAGGGCCCCGGATCCAGGTGGGCGGGGCCGGGAGTCCAGGAGGGCCGGGGCGGGTCCAGGCGGGGTGGAGTCTGGGCTCCAGGCGAGGGAGGGCCGTGTGGTGGTGTTGGGGGTCCAGGCGGGGCAGGGGC
>PITA01034819.1:0-11179 GCA_004023965.1 Spilogale gracilis
TTTGTGTGTGTGTGTGTGTGTGTGTGTGTGTGTGTGTGTGTGTGTTTGAATATATTGGGACATCGTGGAACTGAAGTTTGGAAAAAATGGTGGTTTGTGGCTTTGGGTATTGGCAGCTGACTCGTTTCAACCTCTTGGTGAAATGAAGTTATTTATAACTGCTTTCTTTCGTGTGCTGTGTTTTATGTTGGGTCCAACTTACAGCCTTCAAAGCGAAGTACAGTAAAAATGATGTGACAAAGTGTAAACACTCTTTAGCAGGAGAATAGTAAATAAACAGGCTTTTTTTTTTTAAAAAGTTCATTTTTCCTAATTGAAAATATGTTATCTTCTTTTTCTCCTTTGAGCTTTAACTCTTGATAGTAATTCCTAGTTCTGAGAATCTTTCTTGTCCTGAACTAAAACCTCATCTTGAGCTAAGCAACACATCCATGCACATTGATTTCTCCACTAAATTTTCAGAGGGTAAAAGAAACAACAACAAACAAACAAACAACAGTCTGTGGAGAATTGACCAGGAGCTTCCTTTGAGGAACATATTTCTGTTTTTAAAATGCAATTATATAGAAGGCATCTGGAGAGTTACAAAACTACCAAAGATAATTTAAACATTTCATTCTACAGAGGAATAGGGTATAGAGTAATTTCCTCGAAATGATTTTTTCCTACTTTCCTAAGATCCACACTTGTTTAGACTAAAAATTATTTATTTGTTTAGCTAAGATTTATTCGTCTGAGGCTGGAGATCATCTAGCACTTAGCCCAGCTCTTAGCACTTAACACTCTTAAGGTACTATGATAAAGCACTCAGTCAATGTCAGATACTACAATAATAGAAATAATGGTATTTGTATTGATTATTATTCATGACCTCTTTTCCTCAGCTTCCCGCGGATCCCCAACCATAACCTGGTTTTATTATTTATTTATTTATTTATTTATTTATTTATTTTTTAAAGATTTTATTTATTTGACAGAGAGAAACACAGGCAGAGAGGGAACACAAGCAGGGGGAGTGAGAGAGGGAGAAGCAGGCTTCCTGCCGAGCAGGGAGCCCGATGTGGGACTCGATCCCAGGTCTCTGGGATCATGACCTGAGCCGAAGGCAGTCATTCAACCAACTGAGCCACCCAGGCGCCCCTTTTATTTATTTTTTAAAAAAGATTTTATTTATTTGACAGAGAGAGAGAGAGAGGGGAGAGAGTGAGAGGGAGAGATCACAAGTAGACAGAGAGGCAGGCAGAGAGAGAGTAGGAAGCAAGGCTCCCCACTGAGCAGAGAGCCTGATGTGGGACTTGATCCAGGACCCTGAGATCATCACCTGAGCTGGAGGCGGAGGCCTGTTAGCCACCCAGGAGTCCTGATAACCTGGCTTTAAAGGGTATAATATACGTTCCAGGAGCTTCAAGCATGGAAAGCTCCATTGGTTCCTTTTTCTAATGGAGGAGGATCTCGGTAGCAGCGTTTGGTGCCATGGGGGCATCCTGCCATGTGAAGTTTTATCAGTGCTCAGTGTTGCCTGGTTTGCTCTTCCTAGAGTCCTTCACGTCTATAGTTGCCCAAACTGCTGTGCAAAATCAGAGTTGGAGGGCACAACGGCCAGCTCCTCTGATGGGTTGATTTAAAATGCAACCAAGGGAAAAAAAAATTAAAAAATAAAATGCAACCAAGGTTTCCCTCTTCCTGCATTAAGAGCAAATCTAAATTGCTTTCTTGTACCATCACAACTCCTTCAGGTTATTGTGTATTTTGTAGTCTAATGAAGCCAGAATCTACAGGGTTCAGTTTCAGTGTAGGGCCAAATGAACAGGTCAACAAGCACAAGTTAGTTAAAAGAACTTTGGGTTTTTTTAAACATTCTCAAAGTAGGGGTACTTACACATCCCATTTTCTTCTTCCAACCTCTTGTCTTATGTACTCTTCCCCACTCCTCCCCGCTCTCCATCCCATAGCTTCTTGAGACTCCATCGTTGTTTCAAGCCCCCGTGTCTCCTGTTCCCATCCTCTTGACTCTGTCACACAGAGCCAGCTTGTGCCCAAATTAAGTCCCCAGCTCAAAAAATGGTGGGATGGGAAAACTGAGCCAACACATTCTTGCGTCAGATAATTAGCACCTGTGAGTTCACTAGCTTAGAGTAGTTGACTGGGGAATAGAAGGAAACTCTTGGAGCCCTGGGCCCCGAGATTGGCCTAGGTAGATAGGAAGGGTCTGTAATTGCCCTCAAGGGGGTTAGGGTGGGGTGGAATTATATACAGGGTGCCTCCTCCATGGCTCTTCTAGAATTTTCACCTGTCTTCCACCACTTTCCTAGGCCTGATGTTTGTGTTTAAAGGAACCCTGGCTCTGTAAAGATAGGATATGCTCAGAAATGACTCTCTGTAAGCTGAGTTGACTTCTTGGTAAGTCGTCCCTGATTACACAGGTGCTTGATCTCTGTTTACAGTTCACACGTTGAGCAGTTAAAAGACAATTATTTGGGAATACAGCCATCAGTGCTCATAGTGAGGAACGAAGGACATTTCCCACAGGTGATGTTGGCCATGTCCTCTCGTCTCCATCCTCAAGTCTGTATTTGCATTACCCTTTAGGATGGCAGGAGCTTCCTAAACTGTCTCTGACCAGCTTTTCAGTCTTCACTTCATTGCACACCATGCTCTGGGATTAATTTATCTGAAACTCTGATATTGTTGTTTCCAGGCTCAAAACTGTGGCTAGCTTTCCTTCCATTCCTGAGGGTACCTTGTCTGCATTCGTCAGCGTGGCATCCGAGGCTCTCCTGAGTGTGTTCTCTGCCTTCCCAGAGGTCTTACACCCACTTACTCCTCTGCTCTCCATCCAGAACGAACCCCCAGCTGCGTGTCAGCCTTCCCATGCTGCACCTTTGGTGATGTTCCTCCTATTCCCTTGAAACAGCTTCCTTCCCCCACTTCTTGAGCTCCTACTTTATCCTCTGAGCTGAGGTTAGATGGAAACTTTTCCTGTTTTACTCCAGTTCTTAAGACACATTCTACACAGGTTTTTCCTTTGAATTGTTAAAAAGAAAAGAAAAGAAAAGAAAAAATATATATATACACACACACACACACACGAAAATTATTTCTGAGTTACACATATTTAGTACATTCTTTTTTGGAAGCATTTAAGATTTTATTAAGATAGTTTTGAAATCTGGAATGTATATGTTAAATTAATATTTACTTATTAAATGAGTAGCCCCATGTATGTGTACTTGTATACACATATAAGCCAGGGTATAATGTTAATTTTCCTAGATAATTTTATGTCTTTTGTTTTGAGTTGGATGTATATCTAATTCATTGTCCAAATCTAACAACTGACTGCACAATATAAATATTTAGCAGTGGTGGGGGACGTGCCTGGGTGGTTCAGTTAAGTGTTTCGGCTCAGGTCCTGATCTTAGTGTCAGGCTCTGTGCTCAGTGTGGAGTCTGCTTGAGATTCTCTCCCTCTCCCACCCCCATTCACAGGCTCTCTCTAAGAAAAAAAAAATATAATGACTGGAATAGATTCGGAGCCTTTGATCATCTAAGGCAGTTCTTTATACTTGCAGGTATCGAAAATAATATGCAGTAATTATTTGCCAGATGTTGATCTTGATAAACTAAATAAAGCATTTGTCTTAAGCTTTCTTAGTACAGTGTAACACGTACAGAGAAGCACATGAGCAGTAAGTTTATTATTTAACCAATTATCTGAATAATAACCACTGTTCAGATCAAGACTTAGAACTCTCCTAGCCCCTCTGAAGCCTGCCTCCTGCTGTTTCCTGCCTTCTGCCCCAGAAGTGACCATTATCTTCACCATGTTTGTTTTGCCCATCTTTGAGTTTTATAAAAAAAAAACAAAACCAAAACCATATGATGCATTTATTACCTTTCTGTATGGTTTATTGTGCTGAGTATTGTGTTGTTACTTGTAGGCATGTTCATGAATTTGTATTGTCTACTATATTCTATTATGTACGGATTTATAGAATATATTTACCCATCCTAACATCAATGGACATCTGTGGATATTGCCAGTTTGGGTATATTACAAATAACATTTCTACGAATATTCTTGCACATATCATGTGATATCTACGTATTTCTGTTGGGTATATTGCTGTGATTCGAGTTTCTAGATAATTGGGGATCGATATATTCAGTTGAGGCAGAAATTGCTACAGCTTTCCCAAGTGACTCTACCGATTTATACCCCCACTAGTAGGGTATGAGAATTTCCCTTGTTTCCCAAACTCTCTAACCTTCATTGTCATGATTTTCTTTTTCAGTTTTATCCATTTGAATAGATAAGCGGTGGTATCTCATTGTGTTCAACATTTCCCTATTGATTAATGAAATTAAGCAATTTCTCATTTATTGGCTATTAGATTGTCTTCTTTGGTCAAAGGCCTTAAAATTTTGCCATTTCCTGGTCACCAGTCCCACTAGAAAATACTTGAAATTTTCAGTTATTTTGTCCAGTTCTCTATGAGGTTATATGTCTTGTGTCTAAATTTTAGGAATTCCAGATATAGTCTCAGCATAAGCCTTTTGCTGATTAAATATATATTATCATTATATTTTCCTATTTTATAGCTTGCCTTTTAACTCTCTTAGTAGTATCTTAAAAAAATAGACTAGTCTTTAGAGCTCTTTTATGTTCACAGCAAAATTGAGCAGAAGGTACAAAGAATTCCCCTACAGCACTTGGTCCCACATTCTCATAGACGCCCCTACTTACAAAATCCTGAATCTCTGATACATTTGTCATAATTGATGAGATGTCATCATCATCCAAGTTCCACAGCTTATATTAGAGTTCACTCTTAGTGTGGAACATTCTGTCGGTTCTGAAAAATGTATAATGACAGTAACTCCCCTTAATCATGTCTCTTGATCAAAAGAATCTCCTAATTTTAGTGTGGTTCATTTCATGAATTCTTTTCCTCATGGTGAGTGCTTTTTGCCTCTTGTTTAAGACATCCGTACTCACGTTAACCTTGTGTAACCTTGCTAAATTCACTTATTCTAATGCTTCATCTGTAGTTAAACTTATGTATTGATTTAAACATAGCCAAAAATACTGACACAGAACTTATCCAAAAGTCTGTAATATTTTTTTCTAATCCTTATGTATTTTATTTCTTTTTCATACCTTATTTCAATGGACAAGCTCTCGATTATAACACTGAATAGGAGTGGTGGTAATGGGCCTCCATTTCTTTTTGTGTTATGAGGGGCAATCTATCAATATTTCACCATTAAGTATGAGATTTCTTGTAGATTTTTGTTGTTGTTGCCAATCTCTTTGTTATCAAATAAGTACTTTTTAATGTTGAAGTTTTATGGATTATTTTAAAATCGTGAATGCATTTTTAATTTTCTGACATCCTTTTTGTATCTGTCAAGATTATTATTATTATTGATTCTTAGCTGAATTCCTCTGCAGTAACAGTATGTGATTTCAGCCTTTTGAAGTTTGCAGAGATTTGTTTCATGGCCTAACATGTCAATTTTAATAAAACTTGCTTATGCCCTAGGAAATAGTGTGTTCTGCAATTCGGGTTCTACACTTAACTTTGTTAAGTGTATTATTCAGATCTTCTATATCCTGATGAATTTTCAGTCTGCTTAGTCTATCAGTTTCGGAGAGATAAGTCGAAATCTCTTAATAAGATTGTGAATTTATATCTCTTTTTAGCACTATCAGTTTTCCTTTTTCATGTTTTGAGGCTGTTATTGAGAACATATAAATGTGGATTTATAATCCCATTCCGATAAATTCATTCATTCATTACTGTGAAGTGTTCTTCTCTAATAGTGTTTATTTTCTTTTTTTTTCAATTTTTTCTTATTGTTACTAAAATTTTTTTTTTCCAGTGTTCCAAGATTCATTCCCCATTCCCCACACCCAGTGCTCCACGCTTTAGGTGTCCCCAGTACCCACCACCAGGCTCTCCCATCCCTCCACCCCCCTCCCTCCAAGTCCCTCAGTTTGTTTCTGTGTCCAAAGTCTCTGTTGTTAGTGTTTATTTTCTTAAAACATCCCTTGATTTTAACCAAGCCGCACCAACTTTCTTTTGGTTTGTGTTCACATTTTTCACTCTACACCTTTTTCGTTTCCTTATATAAAATTGTTTCTATAAAATCTCAATTTTGTGAATTAGTTTGGTCCCAGTAACTGTATAAATAAATGCCCAGTTTCCATTCCTAGGATTGAAGAAGTTCTAACAAATAGCTTAATTGTTTGATGATCTACTACTCAATGTCAAATGGAAGGCCAGCAGGGTTTACCTGTTACTTTTATAATGAATATGTTGAAGAAACTTATGTAATATGTTTCATGCTCAATGTGGAATAGAAAATTTGGACAGTAGAGGGTGCAATTGTACCTCTAATTCTGGATTCTAGCCCTCAGAAATTAGTATTTAATAGCCTAGCCAAGGGAAAAATGTGAAGAATGTACTGTTTCCTGAAGCTGTGTACTATTTATGGAAATATATTTGAAATAAACCATGCAAAGGAGAAGTTTCACAACAATTTGTTTCACCTCATACTTTTAAAAAGTGACAAATTAAAATTTCAATTAGATTCCATCTTCTACAAAATTTTCTTTTTAATTTAGTAAAATATTTACTATAAAGAAACATATACTTAGCTCAAGAAGATTTTTTCTTTTATAAAACTTAATTACATTGATCATTTGTATATATATATATATATACATATATACACACACACACACATACGTGCATACCTATACCTATACATACACACACACACATATATATATATATATATATTTTTTTTTTTTTTTTCCCCTCCCTTAGGAAATCCTGTATCCTTCTGAAAGGTGATACCTGCAATGTGAGAGTCCTATTTCTTAGGAGGAAAAATATGAATAAGAACCAGTAGAGATAAGTAATACAATGTCAAGAAAGTTCTTACATTCACACCATTTTTAACACTCAGGTTTAATTGATGATCCAGAAGTTTCTGGCAGTTGCGAATCAGAAACCTCCATTTCGGGCTCCTGGGTGGCTCAGTCGGTTAAGCGACTGCCCTCGGCTCAGGTCATGAACCTGGAGACCCGGGATCGAGTCCCACATCGGGCTCCCTGCTCGGTGGGAAGCCTGCTTCTCCCTCTCTCGCTCCCCCTGCTTGTGTTCCCTCTCTGGCTGTGTTTCTCTCTGTCAAATAAATAAAATCTTTAAAAAAAAAAAAAAGAAACCTCCATTTCTGTTCAGACTCTGAAGCAGCATTAAACAATGGCGCTGAAAGGCTTCATTTATAAAAATTTATAAATAAATAAAATTTATAAATAAAAAATTATAAAAATAGCTGTATGTGTACAAAGCTTTGAGTCTTTGTCTCCAAATCTGACTCTCTTCCATGGAAGAGGAGGTCTCCTTTTATATTTTTTTTATAGGAAAAAATCCCAGCTTTGTTTTTGGTAACTGTCAAAAATTACCTTTATTTACAAAATCTATGTAGTGCAATAAATTTGGAGAACTTAGGAAGCCTTTTTGCCGACTTTTTGAAATTATAAGAAACATCTACTTGAGAATACTCCTTTTCTGCTTTAATGAAGTATCTACTTCTGTCTTTGGGTTTAACTGAACAGTGGTTTCACACTGAGATTATCACTAGCACCCAGAGGTTAGAGCTTTTGCATTCAGTTGACTGGTAGTAAGGTTTGATTTTGTTGGAAGGGCCAATTCTGATATTCTATGGAAAGGGCAAAAGAAAGAACAGGAGAGAGGAGAAGGAGATAAGTGTATCTGCTTTCTGAACTTAGTTACTGGATGAGAAGTATTTGGGAGGATTAATTTGCCTTTGGACTGTTTCAGTTGGAACTTCGGAAGCTTTTATCCACGAGGTGACTTGTTAGGACAGGAGCTCCGGTTAATCGACACCGCCGTAACTTAGAAGTATTTTTATTGGAAACATCAGCTTTCAAAATACTATCAGATGGCATTAATAACTTTTGAAAAAAAGAAAGCATTAAGAAGGACTCTCAAAAACAAGCCAACTCCGAATATGGCCATCAGCTCTTTGGAAGGAGCAGCTAGGGCTTGGGAAGAGAATGAGGAAAGAAATGGCAGAATTGACGTTGTCCATGTTATATGAAAGAGCACTGGACCTTGAAGACAATGTATTACAAGCCTAAAAGTAAAAAGATTCTGGGATTATAGTGATTTAAAAAAGTACATTGAGACAGCTGATCTCTAGGTGCAATTTTTTTTTCAATTTAACTAAAAAAAAAGCAAAACCAAACCAAAGAATTCTCTCATTTCTCCCACTTCCCATCCCCCACCAGTGGCAATCACTGATCTGCTGTCTGTAGTATTGGTTTCTAGAAATATTCCGGATGACAGGTAGAAAACCATTATCGTGGGACTGGAGCGCGCAAAGATGTTCAAGGAGTGATATCGGTGTGTTTTTTTCTGCATAAAAAAACACAGTTTTAAACTAAGCCTCTGATATATTTGATTTATCATGCACAGAAAGGACATGCAGAATTATGGGGAAGTAAAGCATCAGTTGTTTAAAAATTACTGTCATAGTTTTCATTTCACTTTCCACTATCTTGTTACTAAGAAATTCATTACCTGTATTCACTTCTAAGCTTTATTTACCATATTGGTATTGGTTTTCAGTACACACCCACACACACACACACACTCACGCACACACACACACACACAGTTGACCCTTGAATGACCCCCAAACTTAACTAAGTCTGTAACAATCTACTGTTATCTTGAAGCTCTACCAATCACATAAACAATCGACTAACATGTGTTTTGTTTGTTATATGTATTCTATCCTGCATTCTTACAATAAAGTGAGTTAGAGAAAAGAAAGTGTTACTAAGAATATCATAAGGGAGAGAAACCACATTCACATATTATTGGACTGGATCCAAAAAATCCACGTATATCAACTCCCCTCTCCCACACATAGCTCTACTATGTAAACTTTGTGGGTTCCCGCACACACTGTAGTTTCACAGGTCTTTCCTACAGTGATTATGCTAAGTGATTAGGCCCACCTTTGAGGCACCTGTCCAAGGACAATGGATACCACAGATATTTCCGGGAAGAACCTAGGAAATCAGTGCTATTTAAAAAGCAGACAAATATGTGACCTACCTAAGGCCTACGGTACAGGGTGCCTGCCCCTTCAGTAGTCATTCTGAAGTTGGAGGCTTAGGACTCATGCATTTCCAAGTGACACCCACATGAAGGAAGTCCATCTCTGTATTGTGTCAGTGGTATTTGGTTCAATTTGATGTTTTAATCTCTTGATGGAGAAAAGGCAGAAAGGGGCCAGTATTCTGTTTATTGGTGGCTTATAGTTTTCTAGTTGTAGACACTAGATAAATACTTCTCGAAATTGTTCACTTAGGTAATGGAATGGACAAATATAAGAGAGGGCTTACTTGTTCTAAGTGTTGGTGGACAAAGTAGATGTAGTTCTTTGTCTTCTTGGAATTTACCGCCTGATGATAAGATAGCTATTTAACAAATACCCTTGAAAATAATATATAATTATAAATTGTAGGTTCTATTATAAGGGAAAATATAATGGGGATGATTCAGAAGGATTATGAGAGGAAGTGATATTTTTGGAGAGAAGAGAAGATGAGTTCATTGAGTTAATGACTCAAACAATGGAACTGGTGATGAGGTTAAGATTGTAGGGTCATGAAAGGAGTGGGGTGGAGGATTTCAAAGGGAGAAAGAATCACTGGTGGAAAAGCTCTGAAATGTTAAGATGAAATTGCTTGGTGCCTGGAGATTTATAAGAACTAGAAGGTCACACTTATGTGATTAATTATTAATTCATTGCTCTCCTGATGTCAGTCCTATTGTAATCTTTCCTTGACCATTTTCCCAGCCTAAGCAATAATCCAGTGGTCCACCCTAATTTTAAAGACAGGAGATGGGACTGTGGGTCCAACGGTGAGCCTAGTCCTTCCTGTGAGCACCAAATTTGTCATGTCCTCTTCTGTCATGTCATTGGCTGTGGTCAGAGACTGGGTGAACTGTGACTTTCAAGGGGAGATGCTGATGGTTGGCAGTCCTATCGGTGGGGTGGGATGAAGACTGTATGTTCTGATCCTGCTGTATTTGTGGGCACCGGTGAGGAACTCGCAGGTGGGGAAGCTGCATGAGATGTTTAGGAAATTGCCTACTTTACCTGTAAACGTGCACTATTGTAGGGGTGCCTGGGGGCTCAGTCACTTAAGCATCTGCCTTTGGCTCAGGTCATGATCCTGGGGTCCTGGGATGGAGCCCCATGTCTTCAGGCCCCCTTCTCAGCAGGGAGTCTGCTCCTCCCACTCTCTCTGCCACTCCCCCTGCTCCTGTGCTCATTCACTAACGTGCTCTCTATCTCAAATAAATAAAATCTTAAAAAAAATATTCACTATCATACATTTTCATGCTTAACACTTGAAATATTAGATGAAAGAAAGTCTAGTTGTTTGAATCAACTGTGTATATTTATTATATATTTATTTTGGAGATGCATAGTCCGTATTGGAAATTTGTCAATTACATGAAATAATGCAGAAAGAGATCTGCTTTACTGAACTTTTCTCAGGGTTTCCCAAGCATTTTTGACTGTGGGGAAGCCCCCCCCCCCATCGCCCTTTTTTTAAGGAGGTAGTATTCTTTGGTTCACACTTGGAGGAAACAGCGCATCGTAGCATGTACTTGATTGGCACGAGCTCTCTGAGTTATGGGCTTGCTAGCAAGGTTGCTCGCTGACCACAGTTGTTACCAGATGCTGCTTCTGAGTTTTTTTTTCTGTGTTTTCTTCATTCATTATTCTGATTTCTCACAATTGGGTATTTCCTGGTTGCAGAATATGGAAGTCATATAAGAGGTTAAAAATTTCCCGTGTAGATAGATTGGCGATTAAAAGAATATGAACTGAGGCGGCGCCTGGGTGGCTCAGTTGGTTGAGCCACTGCCTTCGGCTCAGGTCATGATCCCGGAGACCCCGGATCGAGCCCCACATCGGGCTTCCTGCTCGGCGGGAAGCCTGCTTCTCCCTCTCTCACTCCCCCTGCTTGTGTTCCCTCTCTAGCTGTGTTTCTCTCTGTCAAATAAATAAAATCTTTAAAAAAAAAAAAAAGAAAAATGTCTATTCATGGGACGCCT
>PITA01034820.1:0-11176 GCA_004023965.1 Spilogale gracilis
CCTCCACACTTCCTCCTATCCAGCCCCCACCTACCCTTTAAGACTGGCCTTGTCCACAGATCACTTGAGCCAACGAGCTCTGCTCTTCCTCTGTTAGCCCCGTATTTTATTTCCTTTCCAGTATTTGCATGCTTTGATATGTACCCCAATAAATGTCTAACAAATTAAAAGCACGTGGAAGGATCAAGGCAATGAATGTGTTTACGCTGAGCTGGTACCCGGCAGTTCTTGCCGTGTAACTGAGAACAACGTGCTCTCTCTCGGTGACGGACGGCGGAGCTCTGGTGTGACCGGCTCGTACCTGGGGACCCCCGGCGCTGTTGAAGGCCTCCACCAAGTCCATTCTCTGCTTGGGGTTGACCGAGCCATCGATGGTGGCGTAGGTCAGGCCGTGGCTCTGGAGGTGCCACGCTACAACCTGCAGCATGTTGGTCCACTGAGAGACGACGACACTGCAAGGAAGGATAACGCAAAACATCAAGCCTCTCTGAAGAGATGGAACCAATTCATCGGCAGGGTCTCGACGCCCCTGTTACTCTTAAGATTTCAGTCATCAAATGTGGATCAGGAAAGCCTTCTGTCCCCTGTGGAAGGCACATGCTTATTCACATTTTATTTTAGTTTTCTTAACGATTTTATTTACTCACTTGACAGAGAGAACACAGTGAGAGAGGGAGCACAAGCAGGGGAGTGGGAGAAGGAGAGGGAGAAGCACGCTTCAAGCCAAGCAGGGAGCCCGATGCGGAGCTCGATCCCAGGACCCTGGGATTGTGACCTGAGCCAAAGGCAGACGCTTAGCAACTGAGCCACCCCGGCGGCCCTTAGGTCGCACGTGAAGATAAGGTTGTTTCCAGTTGTTTGCCGATCCAGGGTGTAATTTGTCTCATGCTAAATGAGGTCAGAATAAAGTGGTGGTCAGCCTAAAATAAGGATTCCAGCCTCCTATTATCTGGAGATCTGTGGTCGTGCAGGAAAGGGGTAAACAGACCGCCCTCCCTCTGCAGCCACAGTAAGCTGCTGGGACGTCTCTCCCCCCATACCCCGTGCTATGTTTTAATTAGGGTTATACGTTTTAAAATAAGTCAAAATATTCCACATATACAAACACAGATCCGTAACATACGCGTAAGGCTAACAATGAATGGATGCACACAGCCCGCTCGAGATCCCAGCACCGCAGGGCTCCCTGTCTGATTACACACCTTGCCCTGCTTTTGCACCTGTCGCTCCCTTGCTTTCCTTCAGGAGCGTCTTTACTTTTAGACACTTCTCCAGCTGCTTGGCTCACTCCGATCCTCTAGGGGTTTCCTTCTCAATCAACGCCACAAATATTTTAACTAGAAATCACAGCGAATGTGTGTTGTCACCTCAGCGCTTTCTGCTGAGGAGGACTCAAGTTCCCGGATTTACAAAAAGCTGAGATTTAGAACGATCAGAAATACCAAAGTTTCTTCATTCATCACAAAGAATACTTGGATAACAAAATAACATATTTACCTCTTCTGGGACCCTGATTTTCCTCGGATTGCCTCCAATTCCACCAACAGAGAAGAAATCTGAGAAATGTTATTTAGTACACATAAGTTGCAGCAAATTCACTTTTCTCCATCATCCCTCACCCGAAACTTCTAAAGTGGCCTCTCTGCCTCTGGTCTGACTCCACTCTAGGCCACTCTCCTCTGCAGCCCAAGGGCTGCTTCTAAAATGCCCGTCTGTCACTTTCCTCCCCTCCCGCAGGGCCTTCCCACTGAGGGGAAGGCAATGACAATGACCCACCAGCTCCGTTGCTGCTCTGGCCTCAGCTCACCCCCTCCTCAAATGACGGTCTCGTCATACCGGAGTTCTTCTTCTGCTAAGCCATGCTTTGTCTCATCTTTGTCCACTCTGTTCCCTCTGACGAGAACACCCTTCCATGTCAGATCGACATCACTTCTTTGGGGTCCTCACTAATCTCAAAGTATGAGTTAGGTGCCCACTGCCTCCCCACTACTAGGGTTCCTCTTGTTTCTATCGTGGTCTTTTCCACACTATGCATTGTGTATTAAGCATCTCTTGCTAACATGACTTGAGGTGCTCCAGGGAGGCAGAGCCAGCACAAGGACTGGTTCATTTCTGGTTCGTACCCTTAGCAGCCTGCGCGCAGCCAGAGCAGAGAAGGTACTCACCTAGCATTTGCAGGAAGAGAAAATGAAAGAGCTTTACCCAGTTTAGGGCCTGCTCCAAGGGCTGCTGAAGAAGAGACCCACCCATCCAGTCTGAGTGACACTTGCTAAGGCTTCCCCCAAAAGCTCTCCGGGTATTTCTCAACCTCCCTCAAAGCACATCTGAGTCCACAAGGGAGCAGGCGGTAAGAACACACGAGCATGAGTTGGGACAGCAGCTGGATTGATCCCTCCCAACTGCTAAAGCGAAGGACCTTTTGGAAGTCTCTAGGAGCCGTGCGTTCATCCCCAGGATGGTGGAGGAAGAAAATGACCAGGAATTGGGAGGTGAAGAGAGCTCTTTCGTTGCACCCCTGGTAAAGAGCACAGACCTCATCACGGAAACAAGGCACCACCCCAGATGAACTCTGAGGTGCCCTGAGGGCTTACGTCCCGCCCTGCCCTTGTTCAGGTGCTCACCTCTAGAGGCCCCAACCACCCACAAGGCTGGCTTTCGATCTCAACCAATGTGCTGGACACGGGACCATTGTGAATTCACAGGGAGAAAGAAAGCAGGGACACGAAGCGCCCGGCATCTTGGTGACTTGAGGTTGTGGTAAGTGCTCAGACTGCCACATGAAAAAGCTAACAATGGGTATTTTGAGAAAACTTCAGTGGGAGAGCCGAACTCACGGTCCAAGAGCTGGGGTCCAATTCCAGGAACATTCTATATGAAGTTAGGTATGCGCTGCCAAAACTCCCTTCCCTGTGCGAAGCAACCTTAAATGGTCTGAGACACTATTAGTGGGCTCGCATTAAAAAGCTCTGTGAATAAATACTACCCAAGTATTAGATGAGGCACACAAATGATGAGGACTCCAAGTCTGAACCCAGCCGCTAACTCTGCAGGTGCCAGGACGGGAACTTTGTCTGCATCCAGTGTTCTTCTCGTGTTTCTCTCAGTTACTAGTGGTAAAGACCTCAGTAAATATTCTGAAAATTTAACTAAAAGTAATTCTTCAGTAATACCATTTCCTTGGCAGTGATCTCATTTCTAGATCCAGTATTAAAAGAAAAAAAAAAAAGCCTCTGAAGGGAAGTTGAGGCTGGGAATGAGGCTTCAGACAGCAGCCGAGAGCGGGCCTCGCCAAGCCTCCGGGCGCACAGACTAATGGGGTACGCTCCCAACCGGCCGACAGAGAGGAGGACTCCGGTTCCAGCGCACCTCACCTCCCTGTACTCAACGCTCCGGCCTTGAAAAGCTTTAATGAAAACAGAACAAAATGACTAATGCAGATAGAAGGCAATTTAGGAAACAATACTCAACAGACGGATGCCTTTCATGGAGTCCAAGCAACTGGTGCTCAGATGTATTATTACACAGTCTCTGGGGTCAAGCCTTTGTTGTTTTCCTTTAAAGCTTTCCTGCAACAAAGTGCTCACTCACTGAGGCCTTGTCACTGGTGTAAAACCCGACAGGCGACTTTCCCAGTGACCCAGGCCAGGAAATGTGCCTTGCAGCCGGGGCCAGCCCTAATCACGCTCTGAGAGCCCACTGTGTAATAAGACTCATTACATTCGTTAAATAAAATGAGAATTTAAGACAGGAGGGGGAACTAGAGCAGCTCAGATCTAACAGTTCTAGCCCTGCCGGTCAATGGCTGTGCGCGCTTGGACGGACGTGTCGCTCCCGCATATGGAAAATGTGTGAGGAAACCCAAGTTTTGTACCAGAACAGAGGTGACAAAAATACCTTGCTGCTCACTCTTGTGTTCTCAAAAAGCTCTGCCTTGAATCGTTCGCCGTTAAGGGAAATGACAGGAGATGGCTCTGTGTCACAGAGTTCAGACAGCGTCATAGCGCTGAGCTGCTCTTCCAGAGAAAGGGCGAGGTTCTCATTTTTCAGTTCTGCCGGGTCCAGGGCCTGAAGAGAACACAGGAAGGGGCCCGAACAGGGCGGGGGGTGGGGGGGGAGGGGGGAGACAGGTGGACAGTTGAGGCAGCAAGCCACATTATTTGCCAACTAAGCCAGGACTGTCTAACATTTCACGCAGTAAAATGTCTCGTAATTCATCCCTGGTATCTCCTCAGAGAGACCCTGATTAAAATGTAATCTTGCAAGTTTTTCACCAGGATCAAGATAAATCAAATGATGGAACTTCTTAGAGATTTTGAAGACAGATTACACGACCATTCTGTTTTCCCCAGCTAAAGCAGTGCAGTTAATTAAGCTATTGATAATCAAAACGCATCACCACAGCTCCTAAGAAAGAGTAACAGACTCATCTTAATTACGGATGTGCCTCTAACCAATGTAAAGGCAACTTTTCCGACTGCATAAATACTTGAGTTGTCCGACTAGCCTTAAAAATCCCAATGCTGCCTGAAAGCAGAAAAGGCTAGTAGCTAAACTGGCTTTATGACATCCTAAAATACCAAAGTATTCATGAACGGTTTAGCAGAATGACATTTTCCATTCTAAAATGAAGTTTATTTACAAAAACAAAACCAATACAAGCTGTTCTCAACACTATGGGAATTACCTCAAGATCAATAAAAACTAATATAAAGTAAAATAAAGAGGCTTCCTCTTCTCTGCCCCACCAAAAACCGGGAACATCCCAAAATGTCAATGCCCTTGATGCAGCCACAGAGGCCTGAAACGGACGTCTCTGGCCGCCGCTGGGGCGGGGGGGCGGGGGGGGGGGAACGCAGGGCTCTTCTTACCGACTTCAGCAGGGACAGGTGACAGCAACACTGGCGCAGTCTCAGCAACTGGGTCAACAGCACATGGGGGGTGCTGGATCTCGGCGACTCTGCCACCCCCCGGGGCCCAGGCCCAGGGGACGCAAACTCCTGGGCCACTTCCACGAAGGAACACAAAGCACACGGAACAGGACAGGGTTTAAAAGACAAATATGGGGAAGAATCACAAACTGAAAGAGGCCGTTTTGACCTTCTCTGACCTGCGACTCAGTAACATGGCTGTGACTGCCCTCACTCCCAAGGAGGCCACTCTTCCTTGGGAAGTACTGGAATACTGGTTTTCTGTACAGACCTAGGTGCATTTTACTAACGGGGATTTCTAGAGGAACTTAAAAGAAGTTGAGATCACCAGATCTGGTGATGGCAGATCGGCTTTGGTCCGAGTTCCTAGCTAAGGTCTAGTCTCTGATACCAGGCATCCATAACGTCCCGTAGCCATAGTTTTACCAGATCTAAATCCACATCTTCATTACTTGTCTGTAATTATGAGCGTCCCACTGCTCACCTTTACTGAATGGATTTTCAGGGCTTCTTCCAGATTGGCTGCCCCCACCTTCGTGTCCTTTTAGATAGGATTGCAGAGCTGACCTGCCTCAGACCCAAAGAGAAAAAATGCACATGAAATGCTTGCTAAGACCAAAGAGGTTTACTAGTGCTCACTGCTTAACTGTGCTTGCAGTAGGATCTTGAGTAAGACTTGTTAAATAAAGTCAGACTCATGGCAAGCACTGGCCAAAGGGAATGAAAATGAATTATTTTAAAAGTTAAATCATTTTTAAAATAAGTATCAATAGACATAATAATATTACAAATATTACGTTTGATAACTTATCATTAATTTGTAACATATATTAACATATATAATACATTATACATTAACACATATAATGTTAATATTAATTAGTATCGGTTTATAGTTATCAATAAATACAATAATATTACATCAGGTTTATAAAGAGAAAAAAAAAACATATTCCCATTGGAAGTGAGCAGTACCGAGTGGGAAAGGGTAAATCTGGAATTTCGGGAAGGACAAGAGGTTGGGAGAAAGTCCAAAGAACACAGAGCAAGAAGGATTACAGAGCAGCAGTTTGTTGTTCTAAGTTCTAATGAGATGCTGAGTAATGGGTCAAAGGTCAAAGAGATGTTCTTTCCCAATATGGCCCTAAAAGACGACATGCCTGCTGTACACACGGCTTGGGTTCTACTCAAGGAAGCCATGAAGAACAGGTTCAGCGTGTATACAAGACAGGGAGCGGGTGAGAGGAGAGAAAGGGTGATTTTAAAAACCAAAACAAACGAACAGAAAAAGGAATGCAGACATCCAAGTCATCACTGACCCTATAAATGCAGTCTGAAGAAACCTGACCCCGAACTCACTTCCAAGCAAGGACATGAATCACACAATAAATGTGAGGTGCTCCCTCTCTGCACACACCTTGATCTGGCCAAAATGACACTGTAAACACTCTCCTCATCTTCAGAAAGCTTTAAATGGTGCACTTGAAATTGACGCTGGGGCAGTATCACCTGGAGGAGAAATCAGCTGGTGAATTGACCTGGGCAGTACAGGGAACATTCCCCAGGGCAGATACTGGAAACCTAGTCAAGCCCTCAACAGCTCTCCCACCTGCCCTAAAAACAGGATGACCGTGACACATGGCCACTCAGGGCCCTGTCACAGGCAGATGGGACACTCAGAGCAAGTGAGTCCTCAACCACATGGCAGCCTCCGTCTCCGGCCTCCCCCAGGGACACGTATCAGTGAGATTACCAAGGGCTGGCCGGTGGAGTCCAGTTGGTCTTTTGTTCTCCTCAGCAAAAGGCTCTTGGTTAAAATACTTAACCGTTCTCCTCCTTTCTTTGAACCATTGTCAACCTGGTTCTTCCACAGTCGGAAATCATCGAATGGAGAACAACGGAGAAACCTTTTTTTGTTGAGGAAGAAGACAGACCGTAGGATAAAAGAATTAGAGAAAGGTTCAAGGAGTAAATAAGGGTCCAAGGAAACACACAAGATGAGAAACAAATCCAATTTTCTGTTACATCTGGCATTCAATCATTTTTTAACAGTGAATTTCGTAGCACAGCTCTGCGAGACACATCAAAAGAATCTAACTTGATAACAAAGCCACATTATAAAATGTGAATTTTTCCATTAATGATGTCTGCATCGTGACAACAGGACATACAACCGATAGCTGGAATTTATTCCTAAGGCTTCAAAGGCCGGCAAAGAAATTCCATATCCTCTTACGGGCCAACTTGAATAAAAGCAAGGGCTTTAAAATCAGCATTCTTTTCTGCTTGCTTCAAAGAAATAGTAGGCCTGACCCTAGGCAATACGCTCTAAAACAGAAAGGGCCCAAAGCATCCACTGGACTGAAGAAAGAAGACTTTTGTTTCCTTTCATTTTAACCCATCCTACATTTTTCCACATAGAGGGGCCAGATGCAATCATCGTCCTGTGTCTGCCAGTCCATCAGCCGATTATCTTCTCATAAATATGAATTCTCTTGCCCTTTAAAGGTCGAGAAGCTTGCCATCCACTACGTGAGATAATCGGGCACACTCTGGAGCTTCGTCGTGACATATGGAATAATGATGAAGGGTTAACTGGTTCGCATTTACATAATCCTGAGGAGTTTTACTCACTTCAGCAGCGAATACATGTCCAACAGGGTGTTCTGAATGGGGGTTCCGGTGACAGCCCAACGGGCCCGGGCTTGGAGCCTGCACACAGCCATGGAAGTCTGAACTCGTGGATTCTTCACACAGTGTGCTTCATCCAATATGATTCGAGCCCAGACTATTCGAAGCAAGGGTGTTTTTGCACTATCCTGGAAGAAACCCAAGGGACATGATCAACAGGATGGGACAACGTACGTGTCTTTGGGGAGAGAAGGGGAAATAACGAACAAGCCGTGAGAATCCACTCTCGCCCTCCAATCTGAGGGCTTAGATCAGGTGTACTGAAATGAGAATTAAGCTAAAGAAACCAAGAATGGAGACTCTCAGTGGGGAGAAATAAACAAGTCAAGTTGAGAGTCCCAATCCTTGAGTTTAAGGTGCTTAAGGGTAGGGGCACCTTTATGTGGCACAGTCAGTTAAAGCCTCCGACTCTTGGTTTTGGCTCAGGTTGTGATATCAGGGTTATGAGATCGAGCTCCACATCAGGGGTCTGCTTTAAATTCTCCTACTCTCCCTCTGCCCCTTGTGCTCTAATAAATAAAGAAATCTTTAATTAAAAAAAAAAAAAGATGATTAAAAGATGGTGCAGCCACTCTGAAAAACAGTATGGAGGTTCCTCAAAAAGTTGAAAATGGAGCTACCCTATGACCCAGCAACTGCACGTATTTACCCTAAAGATACAAATGTAGTGATCCGAAGGGGCACATGCACCCGAATGTTTATAGCCACCATGTCCACAACAGCCAAACTATGGAAAGAGCCAAGATGTCCATCAACAGATGAATGGATAAAGACGTGGTGTATGTATGTATGTGTATATATGATGGAATACTATGCAGCCATCAAAAACCCAAAATCTTGCCATTTATAACAATGTGGATGAAACTGGAGGGTATTATGCTGAGCGAAATAAGTTAATCAGAGAACGACAATTATCATATGATCTCTCTGATATGAGGAATTTGAGAGGTGAGGCAGGGGGTCGTGGGGGGAAGGGAGGAAAAAATGAAACAAGATGGGATCGGGAGGGAGACAAACCATAAGAGATTCTTTTTTTTTTTTTAAGATTTTATTTATTTGACAGAGAGAAACACAGTCAGAGAGGGAACACAAGCAGGGGGAGTGAGAGAGGGAGAAGCAGGCTTCCTGCCGAGCAGGGAGCCCGATGTGGGGCTCGATCCTGGGTCTCCAGGATCATGGCCTGAGCTGAAGGCAGTCGCTTAACCAACTGAGCCACCCAGGTGCCCCATAAGAGACTCTTAATCTCAGGAAACAAACTGAGGGTTGCTGGGGGGTGGGTGGGGAGGGGTAGGGTGGTTGGGTGATGGACAATGGGGAGGGTCTGTGCTATGGTGAGTGCTGTGAATTGTGTAAGACTGATGATTCACAGACCTGTACACCTGAAACAAATAATACCTTATATGTTAATTTAAAAAAAGATGCTTAAGATAAAAAAAAATAAATCTTTAATTAAAAAAAAAGACACTTAAGAGTAAAAATCTTTTAACTTGAATTTTCAAGTTAAAACTCCAACATGAGCAATGGCATGGGTCAGGATTGCACTAGATGTCGAGCCTCGAAATTCACTCACTTCAATCAAATATTACTAAGTTGACAGAAAGTCACTAAAAATTTACTGCAAGTCTACTTGTATAATTTAAGATATGAAATCAGACATAAAGGACAGTTCCTAGCCTCAAGGAGCTCACAATGCAGCAGGAAGAACAACAAGCAGAAAGATTAATTACAGCACGATGTTTGTGTTAAGTTCGACCAGATAATCCGATAGAGGCTGGAGGACCGCCGTCAGTGTGGTTCGCTGCTGCACCCCGAATACCTAAAACAGCAGCTGGCCCATAGGAGATACCCAGTATTGGGTGAACGTGTGGAGGGCTAGGACATAAAGAAGCCCAAGGTGCGAGGAGAGGCATTTAACCAAAGGATTAAAGGATTCTTGAAGCAGGCAGAAAAAAAAAAAACAAACCAAATTAACCTGGAAAAGGCACGGAGGCAAAGCCGTCCATTTGGGACGAATGCAAAGGCACAGACGCAAGACAGAGCAGGGCAGACACAAGTCCCCCATCCCCCGGTAGTGACCATGCCCTGCCACAGGGAGACCTGGGGCATAGAAACCAGGGACGCGCAAGTAGGGCAAGGTCATAAAAAGCCTCATATATCATGTACAGGAACTACGGTCTTATCCTGAAAGCCATGAGGAACCACTAAGGAATTGGAACCGTTCATTATTAGCAACAAGAGCTGCTCTGACTGGAGCAGCATTCTAGAGATTTCCCCAGATACGGAGATCAGACAGAAAACGAGAACATGCAAAAGATTCGTTCTGGGAACAGCGCTGTATTTGCAGGAGAGAAACACCCCATGGAAACTATGCAATAAAGTCTCTACGCTGAGGAACTGAGACGACCCCGGGCACCCTCGCCAACAATCAGTTTTCGCCTGGTTATCGTTAAGTCCCGGGCCCCGCTGTGGCCTTCTTGTTTGCAACCTCTTTCCCCAGGAGGCTGAAGAGAGGCAGATAGTCACAGCTTCATACAAAAATACTCATCTTAAAATGTTCGTCTTCACATTAAATGCAGAAGACATCCTAAGAGTACACCCAGGGTACAACAGCTGGGCCGTCCCACTGTCACCTGACGAGCACCGTGGCTACTTCAGTGGCACGAACATTCGTTCTACACAACCAAGTATCGTGCCGAACCTCAACCTTTACTCCTGACCAAGTCTGTCTAGAATAAAAGGGGGGACGAGAGGAAAGAACTTTGTTTCCACAGGTGGAATGTCCAGGCCACTCTTGACCTCACAGGAAGGTATGTTTGCTGCGTGTGATGCTGTGGAAACACTGGCGAAATCATGCAGTGCGGCGCCCAGACTCACCTTCCCCACACTGGGGCTTGCACCGGGGGTCGCTCCCTCTCCTTTCTGTGTGGGAATCTCCTTGGCCAGAAGGCTATAGGTCGTGATCACGATGTCATATGTAGAGAGGCTGCACAGACGGGACAGGAAGCAATCGGTGAACAATCCCTCCATGACTGACAGGAGAGCTGGAGATGATCCCTTTATAGAAATGCGTGCGACTCGAGGGACAGTTGGCAGAATTCATTAATTCATGTCCTTAATCCGCACATACGTGGTTTGGGAGGGGTCAATTCTACTCGTTGCCTTCCATCTTACCTATTGACCATTTCCATAGTCTGCTTACTAGAGGTATATGGCCTCCCTGTTCCCATCCCATGAGTCAGAAAGAAAAATCTCTGGCTGGAGTCATAAAAGCTGGATAGGATCTGGCAACAACAGAAGTAGGACAGGATTGGGAATTAACATTTAGTAATGATTTGAGCTAGATTGATGCTCAAGCCCTGGGGAAGTAAGAAACCCCCAAAGCATTATTCATCTAGATCTGATCTTTTGCCTTATCATCCTATAATGGATTTCTGAAATTCCATTAATCCAGCCTTGACATTTGGGTAAAAAAAAAATACATGCTGTAAGCTTCGAGTTTACCTTGCCTATACTCTTCACCTGTAAAGATTCCTTTTTTTAAAAGATTTTTTATTCAT
>PITA01034821.1:0-11068 GCA_004023965.1 Spilogale gracilis
AAAAGTCCCCCGGTTATCTGTTTAGAGTTGCGCTGCCTTCATTGCAGGACTCTGGCTCTGCCTGCTGCCAAGAACTCCTAAGTCAGATTGCTCAGTGCGGCGTCAGCCCAGCTCTTTGCAGCCCACCCACCGGATGTGGGATGTTGACGGTTGTAATAGCTGGAACAGAACTCAGACTTGTGTCCAGGCTGAGCACTCTAAGAAACATTTCATGTATGATGACCCTCATCTACATAGTTGACACCCAATAAATGCTTAACCGAATTGCTTCAAATGAAAGTTGCAGAACACAAGTAGATAAGATAGATAGCATCATTCTTGTAATAGTAAAAGAAGTAGCTATGTGGTGGGTGTCTACTATATTTCCTACTGTCAATATTAATCTTATTCCCTCTCTAACATACCCAAATAAGAAAACAGTTATTATCCCCATGAAAAAATGAAAGCTTAGGGAGTTTACATGACTTGCCAAGGTCACTGGGGAAAGCACAATTAGATAATAATGCCCCTTTCCTCTTGCTAAAGTCCATAGGTTCTCTGCTTGACCTTAGGTTCTCCGGGCATATGGGAAAATACAACCCACAGAGATTTAGTGATGAGCTCTTAAATACCCACTTGGACTTGATCCTGCCCCTTGTTCCTTCCCCAACCCCAGCCAAACTGAAACCCAAAATAAGTGACATGGACCCTTGAATGGAGCATGATTGACCACTAGGCTCCACAGTGACCCACGATCCATGCTAGGACTCCAGGTGACGTGGGCCAATTTGGTTCTTTCTTTAGAATTTTGGACTCGAGGGACTCAGGGAGCAAATTAGCTGGTCGTGACTTACTGTGCTGGGATGTCTTGCAGATAAACACAGGCTGGGGAAGCCCTCATGGGTTATGCTCAAGATAAGGCAACAGAGGAAGTGTGGGGAATGGGAGAGCAGAGGGAGAGCAGAAACGAGAGAGTGAGGTTATAGTGCTGTGTGGAGGAGGAATAGAGAGAGAGGTAACCTCTTTCTGCTCCTCCTCTGCAGCTCAGTGGTTTGGAGTTAGTGTCCCACTACTGAGTCGGGGATCAGTCGGGGACCAGCAACCACAGCCTGCAGGCCAAATCTGACCAGCTCCTTGTTTCTGGACGTAATTTTATTGGAACATAGCCACACCCTTTCGTTGATGTATTATTTGTGGCTGCTTTCAGGCTACAATAGCAGAATTGAATGGTTGCAATAACAACCAGAGGGCCCACAAAGCCTAAAATATGTATGATTTGGACATTTGCAGAGAGATCTTGCTGACCTCCACGCTGTCTGAGGAACTTCTGGTACATGAGGACTTGTGTTCATAACTAAGGTCATTTGAAAGATTTTTAGGTTTCAGAGACTTTAGATACTTTTACTTTGGGAAACCTTGTGAAATACTATCTTACTCAACATTAAATATATTTCCTTAAAACTTATGTTAAGATGGAGCTATAATTGATGTAATTGATTACAATGTTACATTTTAGACAAATTTAGTCAAACAATTGATTCTGACTATACACATTGCATTTGTATGAATTTTGAAGGTGAAGTCCTCTCCCCAGCCCCACTCCAGGGGAATCTCAGAGCCTGGCCAATCTCATGGGCCTGAGGCTTTGCCTATGGGCCCTGTGGATATCATGGCCAGGTTCAAAGGGACTGCAATGTCACTTCTTCCTTTATCCTATTGTTTTTAACAGTTCGACTGAGATATAATTCGCATGCCATAAAATTGACTCATATTAAGTGTGCAATTCATGAGTCCTAGTAAACTTATAGAGTTGGCCACCCACTGCTGGAATCACATTCCCATCTTATTTTTCAGACAGCTTTCAGTACTAACTTGAGGTTCACTTTTCCTTCCAGATTGCTGGTCCCCTCCCAAGCTCTGTTCCCTAAGGGTGGGCCGGTGCTATACCGTGTCAGCAGCTCACCCTTGGATTTGCTGGACTGCAAGGTTTATGCTTTATCTGCATGATCTCAGGGCATTCTCATGGGCCTTGAGTGTGGCAGGCCCAGTCACTTCCAGCTCCCAGGTCACTGTTCAGCTGACAAGCGTTAGGCACATTTCTAGGCAATGTGAGAGGGTCATCGGCACACCCACGTCTCTTGAAATTTGGGGAAAGAGCAGAGATAGACATAAATAATGAGCAAGTGAAGGGAGCAATCTAGACCCTTTAGGAGTATGGCATTGTAATTACATCTGGGTTAGAACCCTGGATCTGACTCCCGTTTGCTGCACAAGCTGGACCAGCTATTTTGGTGCCTCAGCTATAGCAAGGACAATACTAGATGCATGGTTAAGGTGAGAAGTGGACCTGTTAATCCATGTAAGACACTTGGAATGGTGCTCAGAGCATAGTCAGTTGCGATAAATTTGGAAACAACTCTTAGGGACGGATAGACTTCTCTTAACATGGAACGATAAAGTGAGTTGAGGAAAAATTTGATGAGTCTTCTTGAAGTGGCGGCTGGGTGTTCAGAGGTGACAGAAGGTTTTAAGGAGAGGCAGTATGAGGTCGGAGAAGATAGCAGCACGTCGCCCTTCCCTGGTTGGGAGGAAAATAGATCTCAAACAAAGTTTTGAGAAAAACAAGGAAAAGTCTATGTCAACCAAGAGAAAAAAAAATAGAGACAGCATATACAGCTATAGAGGCTGTTAGAATGATTCCCCAGGCTCTGGGATTACAGGATTGACCTCTGCTGGGAAACTGAGTGGGTCAAGGAAATTGTACTTAAAAAATAAAGACAAATTCCCAGCTGTCATCTACACTGAGGAAGAAATACAAGACAGAAGTGCAGGTTTCATTTAAGGGACATGTCTGTGGATGGTCATGTTTGTCAGAGGAGGGAGAAGCCATCCAGACGAGGGACTTAAGGAGGCTCCATGCAAAAGTAGGCTTTAGAACTTGGTCTTGGGTCATATGTAGGGTTGTTATATGCAGAGATGAGGGGAAAAGGCATCTCAGAAGATGCAATAGTGGGTATAAAAGAGGAAACTGGGACCTCACAGAGGCAGTAGGAGGAAGAGCAAATTTATTTTACATTAGATAATAACATAAATAACCATAACTGCTATACACTGTGTTACATACCATAAACTTTGCATGATTTCATTAATCACGACAATACTGTAAGATAGATACCATTTTCGCTATTTTGTAGAAAAGGAAATTGAGGTCTGAAGAGATTCAGCAACTTGCTCAAAGACACATTGCTGAGATCCCAAAACCTTTGAGATCTGTGCCTCAAACCCCAAACCTGTGCTCTCTGTTACTGCATGAAGAGCTGAGGTGGGAATTCCATTTGGACAGGTTGGCCAAGACTGGGCCAAGGACCATTCCAAACTCCAGATGGAAGAGCTGACTCAAGGCAAACACTGTCCTCATGGCTCGGTGAAGAAAACTCAGTGATCTGTGAGCCTGGAGCATGTTGACTAACTTCTCTGGGCGTATTGCTTCTTCATCCACAAACGGGGGTTAGGAAGAACCACCTTTCAGATTTCATATGAGGACTAAAGGAGGTAATTCATGTGAAATTGTCTCATAGTTCTGTCTGTGGAAAGTACTGCAGAAAGGACGGATGAAATCATTACATACTTTCCAGAGAGCCGTCATAACAATTGACCCCAGATCGGATGGCTTAAAACAACAAAAATGGATGCTCCCACAGTTCTGGAGTTACCCTTCAGATCTTCTAGAGAAGTATCCTTTCCTGCTTCTCCCTAGATTCTGGTGGTTACTGACAGTCCATAGTGTTCTTTGGTTCATGGATACGTTACAGCAGTCTCTGCCTCTGTCTCCACCGGATGTCCCACTCTGTGTCTCTGTTTTCACGTGGCATTCTCTTTTGTGTGTATGTGTCTCTGTGTATTTTCCTCTTCTTATAAGGATACCAGTGCTTGGGTTTGGTCTCACCTAAACCCAGTATGACCTCGTCTTAACTTGGTTACATCCTCAAAGACCCTATTTCCAAATAAGATCTTATGCTGAGAGTCCGGGTGGGCACAAACTTTGACACTTGCTCCTTTTACCATCAGCATCCGCATCACTACGTAAGATGTGCAAAGTGCCTGCCGAGATTCTGGCCCAGCCTAAGTGCTCAGTACACAGTAGCCTTAAGTAATAGCAACAGCTGCAGCAAGGATGGCTAAACAAGGTAATGTGTATATTTAGTATCATGGCTAGTGTATAACAGGGCTGCTCCTTCTCTTCTTCCCCAACACACCTAGCACTCGGGGGTATAGACAGCAAGGGGCTCCATAAGTATTGGTGGAACAAACAGCACATCTCAGCTTCTTAGGAGAAGCCCCACCATTTGTCTCCGAGAAATTGACATCAGACGTGGCATGGAGCAGCTGGCCGGGCTGTCACCTGCAAGCAGGAGGTGTGAGCGGGTGGTGGGCTAGCTCCCGGCCACGGGTGCTGATGGCCGCTCCTAATGAGACAGGGTGAGAAATGAGCTCAGTCTGTGGGGCTGCAGTTTTAATCCTTCCTGAGCCCACAGGGTCCCAGCGTGATGACACCAGCTGTTTTCAGAGTCCTTTCTGGAGAAAGCGCAAGCTGTTTTGGGTTTTGCAGTGCACGAGGTTCCCTCACGACCCGCCCTAGCCCTCAGCATGGCTTGGGACCCCACCAGGCAGGGAAGGAAATGAGGGGGCCTGCATTCCCAGCCAGATGCAGCAGCGGGATCCTACTGGCTGAGGGCTAGTTCTTTTCTACCTGAGACGCTTGATCTTCTCATCTGGGAAGTGGGTGTGAGGTACCCAGCACACCGGGCTGTCTTGAGGATTAATGAGATAATGGGTCTGAAAAGAACTGTAACGTGGAGAGAAATGTAAATATGTTATCCATCCAGCCGGTCCACCCTGACAGAGCTAAGCTTTTCCTCCCTGGCCACTCCACACATTGAGGCAGATTTCTTATTCTCTTTTCATCACATCACATGCTTAGAAAAGCATTTGAGGGGTGCCTGGGTGGCTCAGTAGGTTAAATGTCTGACTCTTGATTTTGGCTCAGGTTATGATCCTGGGGTTGTGGGATGGAGCCCTGTGTCGGGCTCCACATTGAGCAGCGAATCTCCTTGGGATTCTCTCTCTCCCTCTCCCTTACCCCACCCCTCAAATAAAGAAATAAATCTTTGGTGGGGGGGAGGTATTCAAAACTGATTTGAACTCTGACATTCCTGAGTTATGACAGCTCCAAGTGCTCTTTTGAAGCGGTTTCTTCCCAAGAGGGACCAAAATGGTAAGTGGGATGAATTTATTTGTTAGTGCGTCCATCCACTTACTCATTCATCTGTAAGTTTATCCATTTGCTTTTAGAGCCATCATCCATTTAACTATCATTTTTTTTTATGCACTTGCTCTGTGACAGTCATTTCCTAGGTATGGAGATGAATCTAACAAGGAGTTTTCTCATGGCACTCATCAGCTGAGGAGGCAAGTACATGAACACAAATAACCAAGACAGGGTCATATTTCGTGATTTGGGGCAAGTCTTTTCCTCCCTCTGAACCTCAGTTTCCCATCTATAAAATGAGACAGTTGGACCAATTGTTCTCAGTTCCCTTTCCTAGAAATCTAAGAAACAACTGCCCTATTGGGAAGAACACCAAACTGGGAGTCAGGAAATTCCCATCACAGCCCTACCTCTGCCAACAACTTAGAAAGATTCTAAATCCTTTCCCTTCTGCAGGCCTCAGTTTCCCAGGGTGTACCTCCTGGGGCGGGGTGAAATGATCCCCAGGAGACTTACAGCTTAGAGTCTTTTACTTCATGAGACCACTCTGATCCTTGTTTGAGGGCCAGGGACACAGCGGTAGCAGCTGAGCAAAGATTCAAAGGAAGACACCGAAGGGGTGGTAAGAATGGAGCTCCTGGAAGCAACTATCTCTCGTCAACAGGAGTTTCCTCCTGTTGGGAGGATGCTCGGCATCCTGCCGGTGCTGGTGGTCTCTGTCCTCTGCTCTCTCAGGCTGAGCACAGAAATGTCAGCTGCTTTTCCTCACTGAAGCCATCCTGCACCACATTCTTTATCCTACCCCGGGCAGTGTGCATGCCATGCTGGTGTTAAGTATTTATGGGAGGAGCCAGAAGAGGGAGAGCAGCCCTGGACCACCTAGCTGGGGAGCATCCTCTCACCTGGTGGCTTCACTAGAGCTTCTTGGAGGATATCACCTCCAACTTGAGATCTGAAAGATGACAAACAGCTAGACCAAGGGTGATGGGCGTGCAAGGGGTGGGAGAGAGCAGGGTGCAGTGTGCCTGGAGCACTGCAAGCAGAAAGGGTGTACCTAGATCTTGGGTCTCGGGAAACAGATGACCAGAGCTCCAAGCTCAGCAAAGCATTGCGCTCAGAGAAACTTGAGTCTCCCCAAGCCCACATTAAAAAAAAAAAAAAAAAGCTCTAAATGCTAAGTCCTTATTGTAGTTCTCTGGTTTGATGGAAGCCTCTCTACGATATTTTCAAGATCTCTGCATATATATGACTTTCCTCCACTCTGCAGTCTTCAGGCACTGAAGACTGAATCTTGATCTCAATCAGACTCCCCTCTGGGTGAACAAAAGAAAAGCTGATTGGATGTGTACATCCAGGGAGGGGTTCTTTTTTCTTTGCACTTCTTGGTTTGTGACATCCATTTTTCCCAAGTACATTTCAAAAAGACGTGATGAGTAGAACCATCGAGAGGAAGAGGCTAAATGGATGGCCAGGCAGATTAGATTAGAAAAAGGACAATCCATGTTACTTTTAAGGTTAATGTGAGCAGACAAAAGAGAGTTCCACTGGAAAATCAGGTTAACAGTAAGGATGTGGAAGAGGGATGCATGTTAATGGGGACAGGTGGGGAGTTGTAAAGGACATTTAAAGAAGAAGAAGCAGAGGACAGAAGCGGACAGATTAGGTGTGGGCCCTAGAGGTCCTACAGCCTTCCTGAAATGGAAGCTGTTCCTGAAAGGGGTTCATCTTCATGTTGGGGTCTTCCCAGAGGCCACTTTGAGAGGAAATGGAAGGAGCTGGGTCTTGCACCCCCTCCTAGATCAGCCTATATCATTGCTCACATGGACCCTGCCTCTGCGGGATTTCCTTGCATCCATCATTATGATGCAACCAAGGTTGCTTTCTTGTCTAGCCTCTAGCTGCTGCATCACCCCGTCTTTATACCATGCCATCTGTCTCTGGTCACCTAACTTATCTGGCTGTTGGCTGAGATTTTGCATCCTTCAATGCTTCTGAAATTCTACCAGTCCCATCTCTCTACTTGGGAGAGATATGTTGATGATATGCAGAAGTCCTGACTCCCAGTACTTGTAAATGTGACCTTATTTAGAAAGGGGGTCTTTGCAGATGTAATCAAATTAAGATGAGGCCACACCAGATTAGAGTGAGTCCTCAATCCAACTGGCCAATGTCCTTATAAAGAGAGAGGAGACATATTTACTGGGAAGAAGACCATGTGACCATGGAGCAGCGATTCCTTCACATGATGTAGGTAAAAGACACCAAGAATTGCTGCCAACCACTAGACACTAGGAAAAGTAGAGGAAAAGGATTTTTTTTCTTATAGCCTCTGGAGGGAGCGTGGCCCTGCCAATGGCTTGATTTCAGACTTCTAGCCTCCAGAATTATGATACAATAGACTTCTGTTTTTTAAAGCCTCCTGGTTTGTCATAGTTTATATCAGTAGTCCTAGAAAACTAATAGAGTTGCTTCTCTGTTTTTGTTCTGTTTTTGTTTTGTTTTGTTTTGTTTTGTTTTTTAGCGAACAGCTGTCCTGCTTGCATGTCTCTAATCGTCCTGGGGATGAGGGCATCTGATTTTCTTTTTGAACATGACCCTGTCCCATCCTGTGATCCTGTGTGCCTTCCTCCAGCCAGAAGGTGGCCCCATGACCTGCTAGGTCAATTAAACACACTGCCTGGAAATCTGAACCTTATTCAGAGTGGCACTAAGCTGATTCAATGGCTGGAGCTCACTTCTCTTATGGCATTGTTCTGAATGGATGGCCCATTTGTCCCCTCTCCTCAGATCCCTGGAGCAGCCCTTGCTCCTTTTCAAGACCAGGAATCAACCCCATAACCTCCCAGTAAGTTTTTTTTTTTTTTTTTTCATTTTCTTCTTGAGCTAGAATTGATTTCTGATGTTAGCAATCCAAGAACTTAACACAGTGCAGTCTCTCTTCCTTCCCACTCTCAGCAATCCACGCCTCTACTCCAGTGCTCACGTGGTGATCAGGTACGAGTCTGTAGCTGACATTCTCACCTCCTTTCCCTAGGAGGAAGAACTGGGTTTCTGTCTGTGTCAGTAGTGCTAGGGAATGTAGAGATACTCCCTTAATGAGCGTTGACTGGTCAAAGGAAAGGAGCCTTCCTACAGTCCCCTGTAGAGTTGTGCGTGCTTTGGTGCTCAAAATGATAAATTGACATATTTAATACCATCTCCCATCACAGCTCCACAGGACTTCTCTCACAACACCCCTGAGACCAATGTTCATACGCTCCAAAGCCAGGGTTAGGGGAAAGGGAGTAAGGTTCTGGGGGTGGGGGTGGGGGGCAAAATTTAAGGAAGTGCTTACTCTCATGACCAGGGTCATGCAAGTGCCATCCTTGAAAGTAACTGTTTCATTAAATTTTGCCCAAATTGGCACTTTTCTTAATTAAACTACCTAGTATCCCAGTGCTTCATTATCAAATCTGCAGTGTCTAGGCCAAAAAAGAACCCGCCCGCATTATTCCATTTCTTTAAGGAAAGGACAGCTATGTAATAAGATGTGGTCAGTGCAATGGAAAAAACATTCTAGACTCAGGGACAGGAGAAATAGGTCTCATTTTTGAGCTTCTCTGTAATAGTTGTGGGATTTTAGTGATGTCAGTCTTCTGGGAATCAATCCCATCATCTTCAAAATGGGGATAATAATAAGACTTACTATTATTACTATACTGTTTTGTGAACATTAAGTCATACATTTAAAGGAGTTAAACAATAACTATCTCAGAGTAGGCATGACAAACATTAGGTGTTCCTGTCATCATTTGATGGGCAGAATGATTCTGAATTTATCTCTTTTTAGTCTTCAGAAAGGGGGGTTGCTAACGTTCATGCACAAAATTGTTAAGATCATTGCGTATCTCCAAATTAAAAAGAAAAAGGGGGGAAAGTAAGACATGGATCATGATCTCTGTGCCAACAAGGCTGGTTAACCTGTGTTGTAAGAGTTTGGGTTCAAATATCAGAGAATCTTTAACTCTGACACATATTTGCTGCCTTACCTTGGGTGAGTCAGGCTAAGTTTCTAAGACTCCATATAGTCATCTTTAAACTAGAGGTACCAGTAATCCCTACCCTATAGGGTTTTGTGGGACTTAAATGGGATTATAGGGGCAAGAAGTTTACATGGATTCTGACAGATGGGTAGTGATCAACGAAATATAACTACTATCCACGTTGGCGAAGTTTTTATTGAAGCAGGGGTTAAAATGGCAGTCCCCTATGACTTTGGAAGGTGATTTATGGGAGCCAGTGGTTCTCTTCAACAGGCAAGAGAAGGATATCAATCGGTGAAAGTAAGCCGTAAGTGAAAATTGAAATGTCAGATAGTGTGGACTCCCTGCGCAGTCTTTGGCAATTTTTCCTCTCTTCTTTTAATTAAAAGTTTTTGTCTTCTGATGTAGAAGTGGGATAAATCACTACAGACCTTGGCATGCTCACTGCCTACCTGGGGCTAAAGCCTGGGAGTCTTCCTCCTGGGGAATCCAGCATGGGGGCTCCCAGAAGTCTCTCAGCAGGTCTCCCAGCACCATGGGCACAGTAGCTTTGGTTCCTGACCTGTTTAAAACTCAACTCTACAAATCTATGGGCAAATCATCTTTGACAAAGCAGGAAAAAATATCCAGTGGAAAAAAGACAGTCTCTTCAATAAATGGTGCTGGGAAAATTGGACAGCTACGTATAGAAGAATGAAACTAGACCATTCTCTTATACCACACACAAAGGCAAACTCAAAATGGATGAAAGACCTCAATGTGAGGCAGGAATCCATCAAAATCCTGGAAGAGAACATAGGCAGTAACCTCTTTGACATCGGCCACAGCAACTTCTTTCAAGACACGTCTCCAAAGGCAAAGGAGACAAAAGCGAAAATGAACTTCTGGGACTTCATCAAAATAAAAAGCGTCTGTACAGCAAAGGAAACAATCAACAAAACAAAGAGGCAACCTACAGAATGGGAGAAGATATTTGCAAATGACACTACAGACAAGGGGCTGGTATCCAAGATCTATAAAGAACTACTCAAACTCAACACCCAAAAAGAAGATGAACACATCAAACAATGGGCAAGAGACATGAAGAGGCATTTCTCTGTAGAAGATATACAAACGGCCAACAGACACATGAAAAAATGTTCAGCGTCACTAGCTATCAGGGAAATTCAAATCAAAACCACACTGAGATACCACCTTACACCAGTCAGAATGGCCAAAATTAACAAGACAGGAAAGAACAAGTGTTGGAGAGGCTGCGGAGAAAGGGGAACCCTCTTACACTGTTGGTGGGAATGTAAACTGGTGCAGCCGCTTTGGAAAACAGTGTGGAGATTCCTTAAAAAAATGAAAATAGAGCTATCCTATGACCCTGCAATTGCACTACTGGGCATTTACCCCAAAGATACAGATGAAGTGAAAAGAAGGGCCATATGTACCCCAATGTTCATCGCAGCAATGGCCACAATCGCCAAACTGTGGAAAGAGCCAGGGTGCCCATCAACAGATGAATAGATAAAGAAGATGTGGTACATATATACAATGGAATACTATGCCTCCATCAGAAAGGATGAATATCCAACTTTTGTAGCAACATGGACTGGACTGGAAGAGATTATGCTGAGTGAAATAAGCCAAGAAGAGAAAGTCAAGTATTGCATGGTTTCACTTACTTGCGGCGCATGAGGGGTAACCTGGAGGACAGTGGGAGAAGGAAAGTAAATGGGAAGTAGGGTAATTCAGGGAGAGAAATGAAACAACAGAGACTTTGGACACAGAAACAAACTGAGGGACTTGGAGG
>PITA01034822.1:0-11177 GCA_004023965.1 Spilogale gracilis
TGCACTCAGTGCAGCGTTGGCTTGTCCCCTCTCCCTCTGTTCTTCCCCTTGGTTGCACTCTCTCCCAAGAAAGAAAGAGAAAGAAAGAAAGAAAGAAAGAAAGAAAGAAAGAAAGAAAGAAAGAAAGAAAGAAAGAAAGAAGGGAGGTAGGTAGGTAGGTAGGTAGGGAGGGAGGGAGGGAGGAAGGAAAGAAAGAAAGAAAGAAGGAAAGAAGGAAAGAAAGAAAGAAAGAAGGAAAGAAAGAAAGAAAGAAAGAAAGAAAGAAAGAAAGAAAGAAAGAAAGAAAGAAAGAAGGAAAGAAAGAAGGAAAGAAAGAAAGAAAGGAAGAAAGAAAGGAAGAAAGAAAGGAAGAAAGAAAGAAAGAAGGAAAGAAAGAAGGAAAGAAAGAAGCGTATACAACTCACTTTAAGTGTTTTTTTTTTTCCTCCTGGCAGAGTGCTTATGTGCCTACATGTAAATTGAGTCTCAATTCACCTAAGTTACTTAATAACTATGATGAGCAGAGCTCCCCTATATTGACCCGCGTTGGAAATGTAGATATGCAAGAAACAAACTCTTGGTTTATTAAGCCACTAAGGTTTTATATTGCCTTGTGTGTAGCAATACTTGGCCTGTCTTGGCTCATTTTGACATAATAAAAGCAATGGTCACAGGGAGGTGACACAGGCTTCCTTGCTCCAGGACCTGCTGTAGTGATTTTATTAAACATGTCAAGAATTAGAAGAATTAAAACATAGGACCAATAAAAAAAAGTTTAAAGAGATTCAGTAGAATATTTCTGTGAATGCTAAGTTATGTTGTTAATAGTATTTCAACTCATACTCTTAAGGAAAGTAGGGAGCTAATATTTATTGAATGCCTATAACCAGAAGACAACAAAATATAAATTATTTTGTTAATTTATTAAAAATATTAAGTAATCCTAAACAAAGACCATTGACCTTTCTTATAACTATGGAAGGATGCCAATCAAGTTTTGAAACTTGATTTAATTAGTAATAGTACTAATAAATATTCAAGAAGTCTTAATTATGTTACAGTGATCACTTGACCCAAAGAATGTAAGTTTAGATTTCAAGAGATTTAATTTCAAAATCAAAAAGACTAACTTTATATTAAATTGTATTAACTTGGGTATGAATCACATAAGCCCAGTTTCAATAATTTTTCAGAAAAAAATCAACATAAGAAGTTAGAACCCAAATGTTATGGTTAATTTTATGTGTCTTCTTTCTAGGTTAGGGTGCCCAAATGTTTAGTCAAACATGTCTACATGTTGTTATGAAGAAAAAGATTTTTTTATAAAGATTTTATTTATTTGACAGAAAGAAACACAGCCAGAGAGGGAACACAAGCAGGGGGAGTGAGAAGCAGGCTTCCCGCCAAGCAGAGAGCCCGATGTGGGACTCCATCCCGGGTCTCTGGGATCATGACCTGAGCCGAAGGCAGTCGCTTAACCAACTGAGCCACCCAGGCGTCCCTATGAAAAAAATTTTAAAATGTGATTAACATTTAAGTCACTGCACTTAGAACAAAACAGACTATCCTCTATAATATGGATGGGTCTCACCAAATTAGTTGAAGGCCTTTAAAGAAAAAGACTGAGGTCCATGGGACTAAGAAAGATTCTGCTCCATACTGCCTTAAGAATGTCCTGGGTCTCCAGGCTACATACTTGCCCTACAGAGTTTGGATTTGCCAGCCACCACAATCACATAAGCCAATTCCTTAATATTAATCAATCTCTCTTTATCTCTCTTGCACCCCTGCCCTCCGTATATATAATTGATTGTTTCTATGAAAATATCCAATACACCAGTTATTGTGAATCTGTTATCTTAAGTCTTCAAAAGTTCTATTAGCTAAAAAAAATATGCCAGCCAAAATTAGTAGCTACATAAAATAGAATCTTGGTAAAACAGTCCACAAAATATGAATAAGCCTAGGTCTGAAATCTCAGTGTTATAGGGATGGCAGGTTATAAGTTTTATATATACATAAAGGCATCCATAGCCAGAACTCCTCAGCATGTAAAACTTGCATAAAATATTTCAGTAGGCTCCTAGATCATGTTACCCAATTTGATGCCCAAGAAAGGTATCCCTCGCAAATCCGTTATAGGTAATTTATAAGCACGAAACCAAAGGTTGAAAGAAATGAATAAAAGAGACATCATGATATATTAAAATCTGTACTTTCTCTTCACAGCAGAGAAAGCCTCTAACTGAAAAGATTTCCGTTACACCATAGATTAGTTCCTGGAATGACACTGCTGGAAAATGTTATTTTTAACATTACTATCATTTAGAAGCCATAATGTTATGTGCCTGGGCATATAAAAGGCATTCTCCCAGGATTCAATGACAGAAAGAGGAGAGGAAGATTTTAATGTAAGTGCATGTTCAAAGTCAATCATTTCCTTTGAGACTTTGTAGACTTGAGTTTCAGCCACATAAATGTCACTTTTATGAGTTTAGTTCTGTCTGGTAGAAAGAGCAAAGATCATAGCCTTGAGTGAGAATCTCTGTCCTAAATATTTGGTCAATCTAAAACCAGGAAGAAACTACTGCATGTCTCTGTTCCTCAATTTTTTCATCTATGAAATTATGGGAAATATTTTCTTTGAAAGTTTAAGATAATTAATTAGTTGATATGCAAGAAAGAAGAACCCATATTGAGTAGAATGTTGAGTAGAATGTTGAATAAAATCTCAAGATGATGTATCATTTATAAAGTAACAAATATTATATTTCTTGAAACAAGTCTAAATTTTCTTTAGCGATAAACTAAAAGGAAATTATAATAGAAAAATATAGCCCAATCATATCATAAAGAAAAAAAATTTACATTTCATGATACAAAGGAAAGGAGAATCAGATGAGATTTGGTGATTGGGATTTAGAAAACTGAATTGCCAAGGAAATTATTTTAGCTTAAATTGATAACATACTGAACAGGGTGGTGATGTTACAAGAAGGTATGTGGGGATATATCAGAGCAAAAGGTAGATACTCTAAAAATAAACACTGAAGCTCATATACTAATAGAACAGTCTGGAGGGTTTTCTAACCTTAAACATATGAAAACCTGCTATCTTCTGGTCTTTATTGGTTACTTGACTACATTTGTATAAGCACACTCCACAAAGAATATTAATACTTGTATTTCAAAGTAGTCCCAGGGTGCCATCTTTGAATCAAAATTATTTATACAATTTAGCCAGATAAGTGGGATATAATTAAGAAAATTACCACATCAGGATGCGTGGGTAGCTCAGTTAGTTAAGCATCTGCCTTCAGCTCAGGTCATGATCCTAAGGTCTTGGAATTGAGTCCTGCATTGGGCTCCTTGCTCAGCCAGGAGCCTGCTTCCCTCTTTGCCTATTAAATAAATAAATAAAATCTAAAAAAAAAAAAAAAAAAAAAAAAAAAAAAAAAAAAAAAAAAAAAAAAAAAAAAAAAAAAAAAAAAAAACCTTGAAAAGAAAATTACCACATCATCTTATCCTAGGCATAGCTCTTTGGAGGGCTTTGGTAAAATTATCAGCAAACTGGATAAAAAAAATAACAGTTTATTTAAAAAGAAACAGAAAAAATATATATGCAAATTCTAATTCTGTAAGTATAGGAAGAACACAATCCTTGAGTCATCTGGTTATCTTATGGCTCATCAGCAATCCTATCCTAGGATCTCTGGGAATTAGATCCATTTCAGAGAGACTAGCAGAAGGAATTAAGGCTCAAGGTAAATATGCATTGCTAAACAGAAAACTGCTTTAATCAATAAGTCAAGCAAAGAAAATAGTTACTAAAATAGTAGAGACTGTTCTCGACATTGGAGAGAGAGCTCTAGCAAATAAGCTTCCAAAGAAAAACAAAAACACAGAAGTAGCTTTTTTTCATAGAAATAGACAAGAAAATGAAGATGTTGGGTTAGACATTTTACAGAGGTGGGTTTATACCATAGGGGCTAACTGTCCCTCACACTCAGAAACTCCAACTCAATTAATAGTCCTCTGAGAACTACCAACTAAGGACACAATAATAATAATAATAATAGCCAATTTTTATTAAGCATGCATTATATGCCAAGACTCTGCAAAACACTTCCCATGCATTTTATCCATTAATTCCCAGAAACCCACTAGGATAAGTCCTGTTACTATTCCTCTTCCCAGGATTCTATCTTGAGAGTAATAAAGGCCTCACAGCAAATAAGTGGTAGACCTGGGACCATACTCCTAGTTTTTTAGTTTTTGTCTTTTAATTCCAAATCCTATATTATTAGCACTATGTAATCACTATATCATCTCTTGGTTCAGAGAAACTATACAATTAACATGAGAATAAAAAAAGAGAGTTTGGGCACCTGGGTGGCTCAGTGGGTTAAAGCCTCTGCCTTCGGCTCCGGTCATGATCTCAGGGTCCTGGGATCGAGGCCCTCATCAGGCTCTCTGCTCTACAGGGAGCCTGCTTCCTCCTCTCTCTCTCTGCCTGCTTCTCTGCCTACCTGTGATCTCTCTTTCTGTCAAGTAAATAAATAAAATCTTAAAAAAAGAGAGAGAGTTTAACTTTCTTCTTTTTGTTGATGAAAACCTATTCCATATTAAAAAAGCATTATGACATTTCCCTTATACCATTAAATAACTGGCAAAGAATAGTATGGAACATTTTAATTTAATTAGTTTGTATTAATCACATGTATATTACCATCCCTTTTATAAATTGCCATTGTTTTCATTAAACCATTTTTGAAATTACAACAGAATCTGCACAAACTTGAGAACTAGCTAGAACATTGACTATATTTATATATACAGACTATATTTATATGCAATTAGACACACACTAGAAATACATATGCTCATACACATTTTTAGAGAATACATGTCATGAAAGTTGAGTAAGCTCAATCTTAGCTCATTTTGTTGGTATTTGTCCATTGTAATGGAACTGTTTCTTCTTTACCATTTCACATGGTCAGAGAGAAGCCCACTTCTCTCCACTGCTCCTAACAGCGATGCTTTGTCTAAGTGTCTTGTTCCACACCTAAATAATTATTTAAGGAGCACAAATAGCAACTCTGTGAACTCAAATTAAAAAGACCTCATCGTGCTATAGTCAAAATATTGCAGAACATATTAGAGGGAAGCAAAGCCTTCTGCAAAAATCAATTCTCAGTTGTCAGAGTCTGTACTTTGTGAAAATTTATAATCAAAATCTAAGATCTGATAATAAGTTAATAAAACAAAAACCAAGTGAAATAAGATCACAATAAAGGAGAATAATGGTTCCCAACTGTACCAAGGCCATTCCCTCAGTCACACTGATTAAGGGTTACAATTAGTTCCTTAGATCAGGGGAACAGGAGACACTACTTGGATATCCTTTATAAGTTACTATATAGGTCACTATCTTAATAAATGCAGTGTTGTTCTTATTACACACAATGTGGACATTCTCAATAATCTTGTCTTCCTTATAAAGCCCATAGGCAAACAACAGCATCAGAGAAGATTAAATGGACTGTTGAATCAGGCAGAATGTACGTCTCTGCTACAGAGTGAGCCACACTGCCATGGGTTGCTTCCAATAGGCAGGCTGGCTGTATGTCATACAACAAGAGCCACTGTGAAAGATAAACACATGTGACGTGTTTGTTATTTAAAGATCACAAACATTTATTTTGTCTTTAAGAAATCTGTGAACTTCCTAAAGTCAACTGTATGTAACAATTATATGTGTATGTGCATTTTTCTGTGAAGAGATTCCCTAGCTTTTATAATTTTCCCCACAGGAATGTGTGACCCCCTCAAAAAAAGGTTAAGAACTACCAAACTATAGTATTATATACATAAGAAAAGATACATGTACCAGTTTAAAAGGCAACACTGAAAAACAACAAGTGTCTCATCTATCATCTTGTGTAAAGAAACAAGAACATGATAAAATAAGTCATTGTGGGAAGAAAGCAAAAGACGAGAAATATTCCAAGAATAAAGAGTCATAGAGAGAAGAATATTTCTCTTAACAATATCTAGAGCTCAAATTATATTATTCTCAGAATTTTTCTGGTTTTTAAAAAAAATTTACTCAAAGGGAAATCACTCACCTCAAATGCAAAGACAACAAACAAGCAGAAATAATGGTGGGCTTATATTTGTTTCAACATGTTTTTGTTTTTAAATGTTACTATAATATCATTTTCTTCAAAGCATATGAGTGAATAGATTCTAATCTCTTAATTATTTTTTCAGGAAAGATATGGAAGTGATGGCTGATGAAACCATTTAGCGAACATACTAGACAAGTTAAAGAATAAAAATAAGCTCACTTGAAAATCAAAAAGAGAGAGAGAAAGGAAAAAAAAAAGAACTGTGAAAAATTAGGCTATTTAAATTGCAATGTTAGACTAAATATAATCAGACCTAACTTGGCCATTCTCCCAGAGTTCATAAGCGCACACCAAGGAGCTCTCCAGGGAGAGATGATAGTCAAATTGTGTCTTCCTTTAATGACCCATTTAAATGGCCAACCCTGTCCTACCTGCTTTCAATTATTTTCTGTTTATACCATTCACCTTTCCTTTAAGCACATGACTATTTGCCTGTGTCAGAAGAGTTTATTAGAGCAACTTGAACCAAAGCAAAATATATTCTACAATGTTTCAGATTTGCAGATGAAAGAACTTTGACTATAATGTCAAGATCAGCCATTGTTTGCGCAGTCCATTCCAGTCAATCCAATCCCCACTCTATTTGCTATGACTATGAATGTAACTGTGATGTAACAGTGGAGCAAAGAGAGAAAAACTAGAAATATGAGGAAGTACCACTGAAAGGAATTTAACTGGAAAAACAAGTCTTATTAATGAGGGGATGTTTTCCTTTTAAATAATTAAGCATTGCATAAGGGGAAAAAACATAAACTTCCAAGATTTAAATCCCAGCCCAGACTTCTAGTTTCAGCTCCCTCATATAAAGAGCCTGGAACTTATCACTCATCCTTCCAAAAATAAAACAAAAAAACAAAATAAACAAACAAAAAAAATCCCTGATAATTAGTGTTTGTTTGGACCTGTCAGAGTACTGAGGTCTCAGGGAAAACCTGAAATCTGGAACCACACTCAAGAGCTGAGATCTAACCTGGAGAAGGAGCTGCCGGGAGCCTAGACTATAGACAACTTAAATGCTAATTTTCACAAATTGATGAAGGCTGAACATGGACTAGTATGAATGTAAGAAACTCCTGGGGGCCCACAGTCTGAGAAGGAATCCCACATTTTCATGAGTTTTATCTCCAAGGACCTCAGAAAGTTCTCAAAGATTTTAAAAAGATTCCCTTATGGCTCTTGCAAGGGCAGGGAAAGTATAATCATTATGAAATAAGCCCAAAGTATTCTCCATAACACAGACGTATTCCCCCCCAAAAAAAGACTTTACCAGAGCCTTAATCTGACTATAGGAAGGACTGTTCTCTTCCCATACCAGCCCTAACTGGCTTTCCTGTCTCATCTAAGTGGAGGAAGGGAGGATCTACACTGCTAGAATCAAAAGTCACAGCCCAGATACACAGATTCCTAAAATCCTAAGATTACAAAACATTTACCTTTCCCATCCCTTACTACCGCACACGGACAGGGATGTGTACAGTAGATTACAGTTAGAAGAGCTGCTAATCAGAGACTCTCTTTGAAGAGGAATACTTAAGGAAACCCATATTCAATAAAGAAAGGAAAAACAAGGACATTAGAAGCTGACACCTACTTGCTACAGGAAACATTTAAAAAAGCCCAACTCCTAGCCAGATGAACATAGAGCTTCACACTAAAGCTGTATTTACCTCAATTCTTACTACAAAATACAATGTTCCTGGTTTCCCACACAAAAAAATTACAAAATATTCAAAAAGATTGAAAAAAAAATAGTGTGAGGAGAAAATGACAGAGATGTCAGAATCATCACAGAGGGAATTTAAAATAGCTACAGTTGATGGGTTAAGGGTTCTCTAAGGGAAAAAATGGACAACATGTAAGAATAAATGGATAACATAAGTAGAAAGATGAACATTCTAAGAAAAAAAATTGAAAGGAAATGCTAGAGATCAGAACAGAAGTAAAGAATACCTTGAGGGCTCATCGGTAGACCAGATGTGGCTGAGAAAAGAATCAGTGAGCTTGAAGATACACCACTAGAGACCTCTAAAACTGAAATGCAAGGAGAAAAGTTAGAATAAAAGAAAATTCAAGAATGGCTATGGAAAATTTTCAAAATGTATTAACATGAGTGTAATTAGACTATCAGAAATAAAGATAAAACAAAACAGAATTATTTGAAATAATAATCCTGAGAACTTTCTAAATCTAATGACAGACACCAGACCACAAATTCAGGAAATGTGAAATACCACAAGCAGGATAAAAACAAAAAACAAACAAAAACTACACCTAAACATATTAAATTTAAACTTCAGAAAACCCAATCAAAGAGAAAATCCCAAAAGATGCCAAAGGGGGAAAAAGAATGATTTAGTTCTCTAGGAATAAGGATAAAAATTACAGTGGATTTCTCATTGGAAACCATGCAAGAAAGAAGACAGTAGAGTGAAATATTTAAAGTGTTTAAACACATACACACACACACACACACACACACACACACACACGCACACACACAGAAAAAATAGCCACCATCTAAATTTCCATATCTCTTCTACTTCATGCTTATAAAAGGGAGCAGACATAAAAACTCAGACAAACAAAAACTGAGGAAATTCATTGCCAGCAGAAATACCCATCAAAAATGTTAAGTGGGTGTCTTTAAGAAGAAGGAAAATAATATAGGTCAGAAACTCAGATCTATGAAATGAAAGGAGGAGTTTCAGAAAATGAATAAATTATTTTACTTTTTCTTAGTTGATCTGAAAGAAGGCTTTGTTTAAAAATAGTAATTATAACATAGGAACAAGGAAAATGAATGACAGTAATGTCATATGGAATGGGAGGGAAATACACTATGATAAGAGGACTGTCTTACACATCAAGTGATACAGTGTTATTTAAAGGTGAACTTAATCCCACAGATGATAAATTCTGAATAACTGCCATGAATTAACGCATTGGCTGAAGCTAAAGCCAAGAGTTTCTTTCTATGACTATTTTCTTCATTCCACCCCCATTCCTCAAAACATCCACCCATATCTCCTAAATAACACAAAACTTCTTACTTTGGTTTATGGCAGAAAACAAGATTGCAGACTTCAATTATATGAGATGGGTTCTTCACATATACACATATACCACATTGGATAAGGGATAGTGCTTAGATTATAAAATGTTATAATTACCAAGAAATTAAATGAATTTTCTGTTATAGTTGAGCTGTGTTATAGTTTGTGCTCTGATAATTTCCTATTAGCATATTTAACTGGAAAGTTGGAGATATGAGGTAGTTAATACTAGAGTAATATAATTCTGAGGGTTCTTATGTATCCTTACCTTTCTAAAGGAACTGACACAGTCTACATTTGTTGGCACCTGTACAGAATTTCTCTGGCTGAGAATAAGCACAAGAAAACAAGGAAGAAATGATATATGAACTAATTTCTTCCAAGAAGAAGAGATGGTATTTTGGAAGTTAACATGGTTTTGACAAGAAGAGAAGGCAAATTTTATGGTTTGGATCTTAATTTTCCTTTTAGAAATTAAAAATGAGAAGAAGATTTAAGACCTTTACTTTTAAACATAATATATCTATAATACTCTTTATAAAAATACCTCTCTGAGGTGCCTGGGTGGCTCAGTGGGTTAAAGCCTCTGCCTTAGGCTCAGGTCATGATCTCAGGGTCCTGGGATCCAGGGGCTCTCTGCTCAGCAGGGAGCCTGTTTCCTCTTCTCTCTCTCTGCCTGCCTCTCTGCCTACTTGTGATCTTTCTCTCTCTGAAATAAATAAAAGAAAGAAAGAAAGAAAGAAAGAAAGAAAGAAAGAAAGAAAGAAAGAAAGAAAGAAAGAAAGAGAGAAAGAGAGAAAGAAAGAAAGAAAAAGAAAGAAGAAAGAAAGAGAAAGAAAGAAAAAGAAAGGAAGGAAGGGAGGGAGGGAGGGAGAAGGAAGGAAGGGAGAGAAAGAAGGAAGGAAGATGGATAAATGTAACTGGCACAATGACACATTCTTTCCACAGCGATAAGGTAGAGCCTTAAGGGTTGGCATATCCTCACCACAACCTAGAATAGTATAAAGGCAATAAATCTACAGGGTTGGGTTTTTCTCATTTGCCAGATTCCTCACTTCATTAAGAACTGCTATGAGAATCAAGAAATGAGCTGAGAGGTACATCTTATTACCTGAACATGTATTACTTGATCTTACATTTGGCATGACTCACTAGATCATTTTGATGGTAAAGATAAAGTAAAATTTTTTTAAAAAAGATAAAAAAATAATTTCAGCCAGGTTTCTAATATGATATCATTACCAATTCTCAAATCTGGTCCAATATTTTGGTGAGTCTAATTCGTAGATATACAAGAACCTATGCAAATATACTGTTTTACAGATGCTGGACTAAGACTTACCTGGAACTCTGTTAACATCACCTGCCAACAGAGGCTTCTCATCTTTGAATCTCTTCAGAATCTTAGCAATTTGTACCAGGAAGCCAACAGAAAGCACTAAAAAATAATGGAGGGAGGAACAAAAATTCCTTTCCCATCACCCTCCCTATGAGGAGAAGACATCAGCCTGGTTTACTGCCTTTATTCTTGGTTGTAATTCACAGAATTTTAGATCATAACCAATTAGAAAAAAGAAGGAAGTTAGGTATGTGCGTGAGAGGGAGAAAAAATATATATATATAAATATATATGTATATATATACACACTATATAATGGTGTGTAGACTATACAGTCTGGATGTGTTTGTGTGCGTGTGCACGTGCATGCGTGCGTTGTGTATGTCCATACAGCTTATATAACTAGGAAATTGGGAAATCCTTATTGACAGACAAACAAAAAATCCAACAACTTATCTCTACATATGGTACAGAGGGAAAATCAGACATGTCTGGATTTTCAGAATTCCAATTTAGTACTCTCAGGAAAGCCTCTCTCTCCCTGCTCCTCTCTCTCCGTCTTTTCTTCTTCTCCTTCTTCTTCTTCTTCTTCTTCTTCTTCTTCTTCTTCTT
>PITA01034823.1:0-11163 GCA_004023965.1 Spilogale gracilis
TCTTCTTTTTGGGTGTTGAGTTTGAGTAGTTCTTTATAGATCTTGGATACCAGCCCTTTGTCTGTAGTGTCATTTGCAAATATCCTCTCCCATTCTGTGGGTTGCCTCTTTGTTTTGTTGATTGTTTCCTTTGCTGTACAGAAGCTTTTTATTTTGATGAAGTCCCAGAAGTTCATTTTCGCTTTTGTCTCCTTTGCCTATTTTTATTTTTTTTTAAAGTGGGCTCCTTGCCCAAGGTGGAACTTGAACTCTTGACCTTGAGATTGTCACATAGTCTACCAACTGAGCCAGCCAGCCACCCCACAGAGGTCTTTTTTTTTTCTTATGATCTTTGTAAGTTTCAGTATGCTAAGAAATTGCTATGATTTATATGCATTTATTAATAGAATCCAAATACATAAAGCAAAAATTGACAGAAATAAGACTCATAGCCAAATCCACATGCATTGTGGGAGATACTAACTTAATCTAGTTTAATATATCAGGAAGATAAAAATCATTAAGGATACAGACAATTTGAACCATGCAATCACATTGGATCTAATAGAAATACTACACTCAGTAGGGGTAAAGTACATACTCTTTTCAAATACAAAATTCATAAAAATAGGTCCAAAAATTGGCCCATAAAACTAATACCAACATATTCCCAAAGTCAGTATCATGCATGTCCTGATTTTTGAGCAAAGGTAGTTGAGCAGGAGTTCACACCCCTGTCGCTAAGGAGGCTCCTCATAAAGTGACCCTTCAACAGTGCACTAAAAAACTCAGGGCAAAATGGGAGGTTGTGAGGGTGGGGAGCCTGTCAAAAAGTTCCAGAGAGTGAACCAAGGCAGGTATATTTTTGGTGGGATTTAAACTTAAAGGAAGGAAATAGCATATGGGTTTTCACTTCAGACTGGTTTTTATTTTTTTATTTTTTATTTTTTTAAATATTTTATTTATTTGACAGAGAGAAACACAGCCAGAGAGGGAACACAAGAGGGGGGAGTGAGAGAGGGAGAAGCAGGCCTCCCACCGAGCAGCGAGCCCGATGTGGGGCTCAATCCCAGGTCTCCGGGATCATGACCTGAGCCGAAGGCAGTCACTTAATTAACTGAGCCACCCAGGTGCCCCCAGACTGGTTTTTAAAAACAGTAATGCACAAAAGCTTTTTTGAGCAATGCTCCTCACTTGTTCACAGGTACCTTGATAGGGGAAATGGATTAACTTAAAGTCAAGATTTGGTGACTGTTTGGCAAATGTCTTTGTGTTATGAAAGCTTATGCCTAACCTTGCCCCATCCAAATAATACATATGGTGGCCACCCCCCTTCCCCTCAGTTTCTTCTCCCTGCCCTCTAAAGTCAATCTTGACCTATGATCCTACACCTTTGTCTGAACTCCTTGGACTCAAATCTGTCATGATTATTACACTAAAATTGAGGAGTCTTCGCTTACTGGCTTACCTTTTAAGAACTCAAAGCAAAAAGATGCTTATTGACACAGACAATATAGGGAGATGACCTGAACTTTGATGATACAAAGGTTCAAATTCACTAACTAATCCTTCCTCCTCTTTTCCTCCCTTCATTAAATCTTCTTTTCCTCCAGGGCGCCCAGATGACTCAGCCAGTTAAGCGTCTGTCTTCAGCTCAGGTCATGCCAGGTCCTGGGACTGAGTCCCACATCGGACTCCTTGCTCAGCTGGGAGTCTGCTTCTCTCTCTGCCTGCTGCTCTCTTTCTCTCTGACAAATAGTCTTTTAAGAAAAAAAGTCTTCTCTTCCCATAAGTTAGTAACAAATGTATGCCTCTTCCATCATCTTGCTAGGTAAATAGTGGGTCACTACCTCTGTGATGAATTGTCTCTGTAATTAAGTAGAAATCTGGTAAGTTGAGACCATATGAATTGGATTTATGTGGCTCATGTGTATTTGTAGCAATTTTAAATGCGAAAGATCCCAAGGACGGACTGATACACTTGGTAATAGTTCAATAAGAAAGTGGGTTGGAAATTGATTCGGACAATTAAGAGCTGAACTAAGGTGCAGTTGAAAAAACTAAAATTACTCAAATAATAGACTAAAGCCCATTGTTTGGTTTTTTTTCCATCTCCTGTAAAAAGTGAAGCTGCTTTTCAGCCTTGATTGCAAGAGGTACTCTTGGCCAAATGCCCTTGTAATGAGTCAAGTAAAGGAAATGTTTTGGATTATATGAGGAATTTTTTTAAGAAAGAAAATAGGGCATACTTATTTATAACTTGTCATTAAGTATGAGTTTTATGGCTGTCACTTCTTGTTTGCTGCCAGCCAACTATGTTTTTTCTGTCTCCTGGTGATCTTTGTCACCATTCCTGGAGCCCTGTTAACAAAAATTAAATGGTATGTCAGTAAGTTTGTTTTTATTTCAACACACAAATGTTGTTAATAAGGTTTCAAAGTGGGGAATAGTTAAATCCATTTGCTCTTGTCTGAAGACATTTTAACTTGAAAGTTGTTAAAAGATTGAAATCTATAGGAAAATATTCACAGAAAACAAGGGTGAATCAGAGTCTGAGATGTTGAGTGCTTCTCTCACACATGGGATTTCAGCTAATTTTACTTTGTTCTTTGTACTTACATTTTTCCACCATGGAGGTAAACTTCAAAAGTAGAAGAAAAAGGCAGTAAAATGGAAAATATCTTTGATAAAGGCCATATTTAAACCAGCCCATATTTCCGAGCAATCATTTCATTTATAAAAGAGGTATTTAAGGACACCTGGGTGGCTCAGTTGGTTAAGCATCTGCTTTTGGCTCAGGTCATGATCCCAGGGTCCTGAGATCGAGTCCCACATCGGCTCCTTGCTCAGCTGGGAGTTTGCTTCTCCCTCTGCCTGCTGCTCCCCCTGCTTGTGCTTTGTCTTTTTTCTCTCACAAGTAAATAAAATCTTTTTTTTAAGGTTTTATTTATTTGACAGAAACACAGCGAGCGAGAGAGGGAACCCAAGCAGGGGGAATGAGAGAAGGAGAAGCAGGTTTCCCGCGAAGAGGGAGCCAGATGTGGGACTCAAACCCGGGACTCTGGGATCATGACCTGAGCCGAAGGCAGATGCTTAACAACTGAGCCACCAGGCACCCTAAATAAAATCTTAAAACAAAACAGATATTTGACACTGTAGGTCCTAGTAAATTAACATAAAGGGTTTAAGTGTAAGGCACAAGAATAAAGCACTTCTAGAGAAAGAATTAACCTGTAAATACTGGGAAAGAATTAAACTATTCATATTTACAAGGACTTGGGTATAGTTTTTAAAATTTTTGGGAGTGCCTGGCTGGCTCAGTTGGAAGAACATGTGACTCTTGATCTTGGGGTTATGAGTTCAAGCCCCATGTGGGGTGTAGAGATGACTTAAACAATTTTTTAATTTATTTTTAACTTTTTAAAAAATTACATTATCTTATTTTTTCAGTGTTCCAAGATTTATTGTTTATGCCCCACACCCAGTGCTCCATGCAATACGTGCCCTCGGTACCCACCACTAGGCTCACCCATCCTCCCCCCTTCCAGGACCCTCAGTTTGTTTCTGAGTCCAAAGTCTCTCACATTTCATCTCCCTCCCTGAAGTAAGCTCTACACCCAGCGTGGGTCTGGACCTTAAAACTGCACGATCAAGAGTCACATGCTCCACCATCTACGCCAACCAGGTGTCCCCTGATGTAAATAGTACATGTATGTCAGTGATTGAAGAAACGGAAGCTCACGGTAGGGGTGCAGAGGGGGATAAATGACTTGACTAATGTCAAGTAACCAGTAAGTGGCTGGGCTAGATTGTTGCAGTATTGGCACTGAAAGTGCATGATCTCCTTTAATGCACATCAACTCTAGGCCTTGTGAGATGCTGGGCCCTATGGGACATGAGCCAAGAAACAATCAGAGGCTTGGAAGGCGGTTGTACAATGAGGCTTGTTCTCTGCTGTTCTTTGGAACCATGAGGCTACCATGTGAAGAAGCTTGGGCTAGCCTGTTGGCAGAGGAGCCAACGTGGATAGCAGGGCCAGGCTGGCCTGGCTGATGGCTGTTACATCAGCTACTCTGACAACAGCCAGGGGCCTGCGGCCATCCTAGAGCCTCCCATTGAACAGAACCTCTGGCTGATGGCAGAGATCCTGTGTGCCAGCCCCACTATAGTTACCCAGCAGCTCCACAGAACTGTGAGAAACAATAGAAGCTCATTTCTTTAAAAACTATATGAAGATTTGAGGATTGTTGGTTACATAGTAAAAGTGGATAGAATGACTCTGTCGGTAGAGCATAGGACTCTTGATCTCAGGCTTGTGAGTTCAAGCCCCACATTGGGTGTGGAGCCTATTTAACAAACAAATAAACAAAAATAAACAGATACAGTGACCAAACATGAATTTGATACTTCTTCCCATGAAATAGTGGCCTTTCCTATTTTATATCGCTGCCTACCAATAATCTGCGACTTTTCACACAGAGGAAAGGAATATCTATGATTTGAGTAATTAAGTACAAAAAGGCCATTGGTAATCACACATAAGTAATTAATATTTGACTGAATCCATGTGACAAAAACAGTGGGAAAATCACTGGTGTGGGCGATTGCTATACACAGCTCACATGTTACCTCTGAAAAGAAAGACTGCTCTTTGGTCAAAGTCCACAGGAAGCTGGACCATGGGTTGGAGGTCAGAAGAGAAAGAGTGAGCAGGTTGCTTTGGAACTAGCCTTTAGTGAGTAGAATGTTGACAGAGGAAGGTGGAGTAAAGAGATGAGATCGTGAGGTGTGTTCAGCACTGGGGAGTAGTAGACATCGGTTGAATTTAAGTCCATCCATCTGAGGCTAAGTCTGTATTACATGAATTACCCTCGACAACACCGTAGGTCCAAGCAGTGGAAACAGCAAGTGTGAAAGGCCCTATGGCCAGTAAAGGATGGGCTTGGAGAGGTAGCCATGGCCTTGCCTATCATGATTGAATAGCTTTTATCAGCAGATGTAACAAAATAAGAATGGGATTTTAGGGGAAAAATTCTAAGCAAAAGTACAGTAAGGTGGCTCAAAAAGCAGTCACAGGAAGGAAGAAAAGATAAGGGGTAACTAGCCATTTAGAGAAGAAGCAAGGTGAGCCACATTGATGGAAAAGATGTACCTGATTCAAAGCCTGCTACAGAATGGGAATTGTCAGGACTTAATGACTGGGTAGATGTGGAGGGTTAAATCCAGGTAAGAAACAGATGACTAATGCTTTGGAAGAGTATGGAAGGAGAAGGAGGTTTTTTTTTTTTTTTTTTTTTAAGTAATCTCTATACCCAAGGTGGGGCTCAAACGCACAACCCTGAGATCAAGAGTTGTATCCTCTACAGACTGGGCCAGCCAGGCGCCCAGGAGAAGTAATCGTTGATATCTGCTGTATGCCAAGGACTTTATACTCCATGTCTCCTTTAATTCTTTATGAATCCTAAATGGCATAAATATATCCTTCCCATGGTACAAAAGAGGAAACAAGCTATAGATGATTCAAAAACGTGCCTGGTTTCAAGGGGCAGTAAAGTCAGAATGTGAACCTGATTGGTTGGCTGGGGGGATAATGATGTCATAAACACGGGGCAGAGTGGAGAGCGGGAAGGAGTGGAGGCTGAAACCTGCATCTGAGGCACTGGCAAGCCTTTGTGGGTGGATATTCAACCATTAGGAGAAATGGGGACTCCTAAGGGTCTTGGGAGAGATCAGGAAGCAAATCAGGCTCAGCTGCATTTGACTTCCCTCAGCTTACTTGCTTCACAAAATCATAAATGAGCAAATCTTTATGTATATATAAAGATTTTATATATATAAACATTGATATATATAAATATATATATAAATGTTTCACTTTTTTTGGAAGATTTTATTTATATATTAGCGAGCATGAGTGGGGGAAGGGGCAGAGGGAGATGCAAACTCCCCACCAAGCAGGGAGCTCCCTGTGGAGCTCAATCCCAGGACCCTGAGATCATGACCTGAGCCAAAGGCAGGTGCCCAACCAACTTGAGCCATGTAGGTGCCCCTAAACCCCCTTTTTTTATTCTTAGTTTTGAAGGTTTACTTATTTTAGAGGGAGGGAGAGCTAGCAAGCATGAATGGGAGGGGCATAGGGCGATGCAGAGAGAATTCCAAGCTGACTCTGCGCTGAGCTTCATCTCAGACCCACTGAAATCACAACCCTAGCTGAAACCAAGCGTTGAATACTCAACTGACTGAGCCACCCAGGTACCCCACATATGAGTAAATTCTATTGAAACAAATTAAAATTTAATTCTAAATAAAACCGTCTGTATCAATTTGGATTCTCATCTATGCGTGGGAGATCATCCCATGAATTTCATCTAAGCCAAGCAAATCCAACCTTGATCACCTTGAACAGAATGAGTTAATTATCTTTGAACCAAAAATAAGTCATCTGTTAGTCAAAGTGTTCTTTTAATGTTTTCAAGGCAACAGTAACACGAGGGATCAAGGTCTTGGATTACTGATGTTGTTTTACTATCATCCTGAATTTGTAGGAAGCCAAGAATCAGAGTCAGATGCAGGTAAAACATTTGGAGAACTTGATGATATAAATACCTGTTATTTAATATTTTATGTCAGTATTTTTTGTCCTTTAGCATATGCGCTGCCAAAGAGAGCACAGTATCTGTTCTCCTTAGATAACGGGTTGGCAAACTTATTCTGTAAAAAGTCCAGTAGTGAATATGCTAGGCCTAGATGGTTTCCATCACAACTATTTAATTCTGTTACAACTACTCTGTCACTGTAACAGGAAAGCAGTCCTAGAAGAAATGTAAACAAAAGGGTATGGGTGTGTTCCAATAAAACTTCATTTGTATCCAAACAGCAGGCTGAGTTTGGCCCATGGGCTTCTGCTTGCTGACTTCTGCCTTCATTATATAAGCATGTAGTGCTTTTATCCGATTTACATGTATTTTGCAAACTTTTGCTTAGAATGGGGGTACTGTAGTCCTGTTTTTTAGAAAATTATTTTGTAATTATGCTATCCGAGAATCTGGACTATTTGAGATCATTCAGATTTTGAAGGAAGTAACCATTTCTTGTTTATCTTTGTATCTCCTGCATGTTGCTCGTGCATGCAATGTATACCTTGCAGTTGGTGGCGGTTTATACACTGCTGAATTCATTGTAGCCTATTAACTGCCTGGTCTAAGAGGCAAAGACACCGTACCTTTGAAGAAGCACTGTGGCTGGGGGGCGGGGCGGGTGGGATGCTCAGAACTGCAGGATAAGAAGATATAGTTTCCAGATTCTGGCCATAATAACGAAGTGGTACAAGTCAACATCCCTTTTTTAGACCCCTTTTCATCATCTGTAGAACCAGGGAGTTAGGTTTTGGCAGACTTCTGGCTGCCTAGCTGACTGCCATTCCCAACCTCCTCCTTCCTTGCCTAGCTCTCTGCAGAGGCTGAAAATGCCCAATCCTCACTTAATCCAGTCTCTTTTGCAGTCAGAATCGACTAGAATTGACCACATGACCCAGTCTGGCCAATCGGGTAGAAGGGAAATTATAGGCACCTTCTGGGGAAGATTGGCTTCGTCCCCACCCCCAGCAACCCATGAAATGAAGCAGGCCATGTAAGGAAAGCTCCTTTTCCATGCTCACTGTGGGCACCCTGTTGTGTGAGCACTTAATGCCAGAGCTGTGGCAGCCGTATCTTATCATAAGGCCACAGGCTGTTAGGAAGCTTTGGTATGATGATTTTTTTTTTTTTTTTACAGCCAAATGCATTTTGACCAATAGGATGAACTTTAGGGTACCTTTAATTGTTTTTAAAAAGGTTTTTAAATTTAATTGACAGAGAGAGAGAAAATCAGGACGAACAGCAGAGGGAGAGGGAGAAGCAGGCTGCTGGCCGAACAGGGAGCCTGATGCAAGACTCGGTCTCAGGACCCCAAGATAATGACCTGGGCTGAGGGCAGATGCCTAACCAACTGAGCCACCCAGTGGTCCCTAGAGTTCCATTTAGATCTGTGACTAAAGGGCACCTGGGTGCTTCAGATGGTTAAGCATCTGCCTTTGGCTCAGTTCATGATCTCATGGTCCTGGGATTGAGCCCCTCATCAGGCTCCCTGCTTGGCTGGGAGTCTGCTTCTCCCTCTCCCTCTGCCTCACCCCCTTGCTTGTGTTTTCTTTCTCACTCTCTCTCAATTTTTTTTTTTAAATCTGTGACTAAAGTCACATGTGCAGCTAATCAGAGATCTCAGCCTTGAACTTACTGATTTTAACTGGCTTTTACTGACACTAGTCTACAATGTAGTCATTCTTCTAGGGAGACATTGATATGTATTCCATAGATATTTTACATGGATGATCTCAAAAAGGACATGCAGTCAACTGAGATATGCTTCAGTAGAGGCTGAGGATTTGGTTGTTTCTTTTTTTCCCCCCAAATATGTGATCAAATACAAAATCAAAAATGACTTTTAAAAAGTTGGAAAATGTTAAGCAGTATCATTTGATGCTTGATCAAAACCCAGTGGTTCATCAAAGTTCTAACTAAGCCAAACAGAATACTTGTAGTGGAGCCGAAACAAACTTGTTGTGATGTCAAAAGAAAAGACATATTCTTAGTACCAGAAGCACTTAGAAGCCACATGCCAATCAAAATTTATTCAGTTGCCTTCAATTCAGAATAACTGTTTTTCTTTAGAGGGGTGGAGGGAGAGAGAGAACCTCAAGCAGACTCTCCACTGATTGTGGAGTTCAACGTGGGGCTCGATCTCACGACTCTGAGATGATGACCTGAGCTGCAACCGGGTCGGATGCCCAAACAACTGAGCCACCCAGGCACCCCCATTAGGTGTTAGGTTTATTTTCTTTCCATAATATTTATTTCCATAATATTCCACTGTATAGCAGTGAAATATTTGAGCACAAATATTTGGGGGAAGATTCATTATCACATCCAATGGACTGGAGAGGATTTTAGAAAACTAGGGATTAATCTGAGAGCTGGAGGGAAATTAATCAAAATATGATAATCTAGGTAGTTAATGGGACAGATAGGAATGTCAGCAAACCAGAATATAAACATAGTATTAAGATGCTGATAACAATGAAGTCAATGACAAAATGGTGTCATGGAATAATTATACAATTCTTAAAAGTTTATGAAATAAAGACTAGAAAAGCTGAGGAAAAAGGAAGGTAATAAGTTCATTATGTACATAGGAATAACAAGTTTTAAATAATACTTGTTCTTTCTAAAGAACAGAATTTTTAGGCAAAAAAAATATTTTTTTGGTAGAGAATGACTTTTTGGTGATGAAAATATCCTAGCCAGTCTTTCAGAAATGAGTCATTTTTATAATTGTAAAAAAATTGTTACATATTTTTAATTTTGTAATTTTATATTTATGGTCTGCCACGGTGTGATTTTGGGCCTTTGTCTCCCACATCATTTGTATTGTTGTCGAATGTCTCACTTTTGGGATGTCTGGGTGGCTCAGTTGTTAAGCGTCTGCCTTTAGGCTTAGGTCCTGATCCTGGGGTCCTGGGATCGAGTCCCACATTGGGCTCCTTGCTTGATGGGGAGCCTGCTTCTCGCTCTGCTCCTCCCCCACCCCCACTTGTTCTCTTTCTCTCTCTCTGACAAATAAAATCTTTAAAAAAATAGAATCTCACTTTCAAATCATGTAACTAAGCCAAAGTTGCATGATGGACTAACAGTTTTGTTGACCCTGATACTGAGTGTTAAACCTCTTGATTCCTGGGTTTACATGGGAGGTTTCTACTTCAAAAATGAGCATATTACTCTTTTCTTGTAATTTTTAAAAAGATTTTATTTATTTATTTGACAGATCACAAGCAGGCAGAGAGGCAGGCAAAGAGAGAGGAGGAAGCAGGCTCCTCGCTGAACAGAGAGCCCGATGCGGGCCTTGATCCCAGGACCCTGAGATCATGACCTGAGTCGAAGGCTGAGGCTTTAACCCACTGAGCCACCTAGGTGCCCAGTTTTCTTGTAATTTAAACTTTTATTTCCTCCATGTAGTTCTCACAATGTAATGGTAACTTTTTTTTTATTACTGGTTTATGTATTTGATAAAGATTTTATTTTCTAAGTAATCTCTGTTCCTAACATGGAGGGTTGAACTCACGACCATGAAATCAAGAGTCACATGCGCTAATGACGGAGCCAGCCAGGTGCCCTGTGGCTCATATTCTTAAATGATACTTAATATTTGTCTTGCTAAATTCAGATAATTCTGTTACACAAGTGAAGTTCCATATTTCTACAGATTTGTTTTTATTCTCTTGTGCTTCTGTGGTAGATTGCAAAAATGTCCACAATGCTCTAACTCTGCCCACCCAGAAGTGAAGTTTATTTCTTCCTCCTTGAATTTGGGCTGGCCAAGTGACCTGCTTTGATAAATAGAATGTAGTGTCAGAGACACACAAAATTCTGGGCATAGAACTAAAGAGTTCTTACAGCTTTTGTCTTTTCTGGCTGTTGGAATCCGTTCACCACCATGTGATCTAGCCAGGACTAGCTTGCTGGAGGAGACAAAATAGAGTAGAGAGAAGCTGTCCTAGCTGAGGCCCCCAAGACCGAGTAGCCCTTAGCCAACCCAGCAGTCAACATAAGTGAACCCAGCCAAGACGGTGTCAGAGGTTCCCTCTGGAGCCCAGCCCAAACTGCTGACCCATAGAATACTGAGCTAAATGTAGATTCTTTTTCTTTAAAAAAAAAAAAAAAGATTTTTAAGTCCTCTCTACATTAAATGTGGGGCTTGATCTCATGACCCTGAGACCGAGAGTTGCATGTTATACCCACTGAGCCAGCCAGGTACCCCTGTAGATTGTTCTTTTAAGACAGTAAATTTTGGGCTGCTTACACAGCAGTAGTTCACTGCTAGAATCTGCCTCTAACACGTTAGTGCATTTTTTGACTTCCGTGTATGTTTCTCACATGTTTATTCTTTTATAATTTGGTAAGCCTTAAAGTTGTTGTAGGTGATAAAATTTAAAAATCTAAATTATAGTCTTGAGTATGGCAAAAATAGATGTGTATTAGTTTGGGAGGGATTGATAATAACCTCCTCCTTTTCCATCTCCCACTCAAGTTTTTTTTTTATTTTTTTTATTGTTACTAAAATTTTTTTTTCCAGTGTTTCAAGATTCATTCCCCA
>PITA01034824.1:0-11167 GCA_004023965.1 Spilogale gracilis
CGCACCCCACGCCCCGACCCGTGACTGAGCCCGCACCCCGACCCACGCCCGGACCCGTGACTGAGCCCGTACCCTGGCACCCCTCTGTCCACTGGGGGCACCTTCAGCCAACACACAAAAACCAAATACCCCAGAAATTCTGACTCAAATCAACCTTAACATAGGCGATTAGGGGAGAGAGAGCTGTCTTCCCCCTGGGGCCCCCGGGCCCACACACAGCCAGCAGAGAAATGTGGGAGAAGCATCTGGAACCTTCCATCTTCTCCTGTTCCTTCTTCCTCCTCCTCGTGCTCCTCCCCCTCCTCCTCCTCCTCTTCTTCTCTTTCTCCTTCTTTTTCTCCTTCTTCTCTGTCTTCCTCTCCTTCTCCTTCCCAGCAGTGGGGATGCACACAGCAGTGGGAGGCTATCCATCGGGGTGACCAAAATAACATTTTGCAATTATATAACTTAATGGGATTTCCTGTTTCCCAGATGAGTTATTAATTCTCGTGGTTTCATAATCTGCCATTGGTCTAGACTATTTTATTTACCTGTGTCATCATGGGAAACAGGAATGGACCTCGTGACCCTGATGCCCAAAGCCAAGGTGGGGACAGATGGTGACGTGGTGACGGAAGTTTATTCCTTCATCGATGATGACTGAGTGTTTCTTCCTGAGGAGATCGTGTTGATTAGAGGGGCAGTCTGTTGTTCTGAAAGTCGTCCGGGCAGGAAGACCTCTGGGAGCCCAGACAGAGCCGCCCAGCACAACTGAGGAAGCCTTTGACCTTGGGGCCCCAGGGTGAAAGGGCACAAGGGCTATCTGGCCAAGGAGGGTTCCAAGTCTGGTAGAGACTGGAGTTGGCCTGTGTCAGTCCCAGTTGCCCTGGAACCAAAGGAGAGCTCCACGCTGATGGGAAACACGTACACAGTCAGTCAAGAGTGACCCGAGGGGGTGACGCGTGACCTGCCGCGCTCCGCCGGGAGTGACGGGAACCCGGACGCCCCGATGGCCCAGCACTTCGTCTCTGCGATACTCCTCCCATGTGTCCACACCGGAGAGAGAGGTGAACAGAGGACCGTGAGTCGCTCCCCCTGGTGGGCCGGTGGAGAGCCCGTGGTTTGGGGCCCCCTCCCACTTGCCTGCCGTTCTCCCGAAGGCTGTGTCCTCCCAGGGAAGAAGGGCAGGAATCTGACAGGAACTGGGCATTTACTGGCTCCCGGGACCGTGATGGGTACGGGTGCGTCGTGAGTGAGCCCAGCCCCCGCCTCCAGGGAGCTCCTCGTCCAGGGCGGGAGACTGTCCGGTGCACCTCGGGGTGGCAAGTGTCTCGGGGCGCAGGCAGGGGCTGATGTAGAACCTTGCAGGGGGGTGAAGGCACTAGGCCTCCGGGGCAAGGAGAGTTTCCTAAAGAGGAAGTCATCTGAACTGGGCTCTGAAGGGCAGGTGCGATTGGGGGGTGCGCAGAGGGCCATCCGGGGGAGGGGACCAGCATAGGCAGAGCCCCCGAATGTGGGAGCATGGGTGTGTGCAGGGCCTGCACGTGTCCCCCGTGGCCACAGCAGGGCAGGCAAGGAGAGAATGGGGGGATGAACCCAGAGACGCGGGAAGGGACCTGTGTCCACGTCTTGATGGGGAGGGCCTGGAGGGAGGAAGAGGCTGGGCTGTAAGCCGCGGGATCTGTGAGCGTGGAACCAGGTCTGAGCAGGCGGCTGCAGGTGCACTGGATGCAGCCCTGCCCGTGGAGATGCAGAGATAAATAAGTAAATAACAGTGAAAAGATCCAGGTCCAGAGCGGGTAGCAGGGCTGAGCCCTCCCCCGGGGGACAGAGCATCCTTCATCATGACGAGAAAGGAGGAGGCTACAGTTAACGAGGGAGGGATGGGGGCGGTCTGGGCGGCTGCTGGTGTCCCCGACTGATGGCTCCCTTCTCTGGAAGCAAAGTCATAAATCATTTACTATGTATGAGACACACTCAAAAAAAAATGTTTCATTGATGTCAGCACTGATTTTAAAATCGACAGGGGCCATTTCAGCAGCAAGTGTGGCCCCGGTAGTTTTGAGAAAGAACACGAGGGAGAAGAATCGGCTTTTTAGTTCCCAAAATCCCGAGTCTATAGTCACACAAACAGCGTGGGACTTGTGCTCCCATAGAGAAACGGACTCACGGGACGAAAATGGGTTCATGCAGACATGGGACTCGAGCCCAGATAAGCCACCTTAGCACTCCTGAGACAGAACTGTATGAACGCTGGGACTTCTGGAGGGAGAGGAACGAATATGGAAGGATGACAGAGTCCCCACGGCACACAGATCTGAGAGCGAGCACAGACTGCAGGGTGAGGAGGGGCGGGGAGACCTGGACAGTGAGAAGTGGGCAGAAAAGCTCACCACCCAACCCCCCAGCACTGTGACCAGGGTTCTGGGACTTCCCAGCTCAGGGGCCGGCTGCAGATGGAGGGAAACACACACCTCTGTGATAGGGTCAGCTCTACGGAGAAGGGGTGTGGCAGCAGAGGGGAAGGAGGAAGTCAGGGGTCAGCAGCGGGTGGGGTGAACTCAAAGATCCTGAAGGGAGGAAAGAATAACCATCTCAACATCTCAACCCTGCCCATCATGACATCATGGGTTTGGGCTGCATTTCCCTGAAGGGGCAGACAAAAGTTCTCTTGAACCAGGAATCCTCTTCACTTAATGTCTAGTATATACAGAAACCAAACCCACTCTAGACCCAACTACTACAAGAAGAAGACTGAAAAATGTGAATCGTAACATTTTAGCCAATGGTCATTCTTTTCACGGAGCCGTGAGTGAGGTCAGACTGCAGCGAGACACCATTTAGATGACATCAAACCCCCTCCAGCTAGCATTTGGAGCCATTAAAACACACAGAAACAGAAACTCAACAATCACACAGAGAAACGTCCGAGAGAGGAGGAGAGAGAAGCAATGTGAATGCAGGAAAGAAATGGCTCAAAAAGCAGAAAACCATCTCAAAATAAAAAATAAATCATACGACGCCTAAGGGGAAAAGAGTCAAATTAAATTTTAATAAGGGGCATTGAAGACAAGGCAAAAAAAGAGTCACGAGAATGAAATGGAGTTAGAGAAGGAAGTAAAAATGGATTTGAGAGAACGAGATCGATATGGGAGTCAGCCAGGTCCCAGAAGAAGAAAAGCAACAGAAATGCACTCATATTCAACACTGTGATCCAACATTACATGGAATGGCAGCGTTGCATGCTTTGGAAAATTCACCTGGAATGATCAGCTCCAAGATCGTATTATTAAAACCATTAGGCTTTAAAGACAAATATTCCAAGATCTCCAATCAGCAAATGCAGATTTTTTCATTGGGTAACAAGACCAGGCAGGCAAGACCCTTCTTAAGAGGCAAGAGTAGAAACGTCTTTTCGGGTAACTCAAGGAAAGGAAGTAGGAACCATAGGTTTTTTTCTGTTGTTTTGTTTTGCTTTGTTTTTATTTTATTTTTTCAGTGTTCCAAGATTCATTGCCCATGCCCCACACCCAGTGCTCCATGCAATACGTGCCCTCAGTACCCACCACCAGGCTCACTCATCCCCCCCACTCCCTCCCTCCAAGACCCTCAGTTTGTTTCTGAGTCCAAAGTCTCTTATGTTTCGTTTCCCTCACCAGTTTACCCTACTTCCCCTTTCCTTTCCTTCTCCTACTGTCCTCCATATTACTCCTTATGCACCACAAGTAAGTGAAACCATGTGATACTTGACTTTCTCTTCTTGGCTTATTTCACTCAGCATCATCTCTTCCAATCCAGTCCATGTTGCTACAAAAGTTGGGTATTCATCCTTTCTGATGGAGGCGTAGTATTCCATTGTGTATATGGACCACATCTTCTTTATCCATTCATCTGTTGAAGGGCACCTTGGCTCTTTCCACAGTTTGGTGATTGTGGCCATTGCTGTGATGAACGTTGGGGTACATATGGCCCTTCTTTTCACTACATCTGTACCTTTGGGGTAAATGCCCAGTAGTGCAATTGCAGGGTCATAGGGTAGCTCTATTTTTAATTTTTTAAGGAATCTCCACACTGTTTTCCAAATGGCTACACCAGCTTGCATTCCCACCAACAGTGTAAGAGGGTTCCCCTTTCTCTGCAGCCTCTCCAACACTTGTTGTTTCCTGACTTGTTAATTTTGGCCATTCTGACTGGGGTAAGGTGGTATCTCAGTGTCGTTTTGATTTGAATTTCCCTGATAGCTAGTGACGCTGAACATTTTTTCATGTCTCTGTTAGCCATTTGTATATCTATGGAGAAGTGCCTCTTCATGTCTCCTGCCCATTTTTTGATATATTCATCTTCTTTTTGGGTGTTGAGTTTGAGTAGTTCTTTATAGATCTTGGATACCAGCCCTTGTCTGCAGTGTCATTTGCAAATATCTTCTCCCATTCTGTGGGTTGCCTCTTTGTTTTGTTGACTGTTTCCTTTGCTGTACAGAAGTCTTTTATTTTGATGAAGTCCCAGAAGTTCATTTTCGCTTTTGTCTCCTTTGCCTTAGGAGATGTGTCTTGAAAGAAGTTGCTGTGGCCGATGTCAAAGAGGTTACTGCTTATGTTCTCTTCTAGGATTTTGATGGATTCCTGCCTCACGTTGAGGTCTTTCATCCATTTCGAGTTTGCCTTTGTGTGTGGTGTAAGCGAATGGTCTAGTTTCATTCTTCTATACGTAGCTGTCCAATTTTCCCAGCACCATTTATTGAAGAGACTGTCTTTTTTCCACTGGATATTTTTTCCTTTTTTCCACTGGATATTTGTCGAAGATGATTTGACCATAGATTTGTGGGACCATATCTGGACTCTCTACTCTGTTCCATTGGTCTAATTGTCTGTTTTTGTGCCAGTACCATGCTGTCTTGGTGATCATGGCTTTGTAATAAAGGTAATGAGATGCCCCCAGCTTTGTTTTTCTTCTTCAACAATTCCTTAGCGATTTGGGGTCTTTTTTGGTTCCATATAAATTTTAGGATTGTTTGTTCCAATACTTTGAAAAATGTTGGTGGAATTTTGATCGGAATGGCATTGAAAGTATAGATAGCTCTGGGCGGTATAGACAGTTTAATAATGTTTATTCTTCCGATCCATGAGCATGGAATGCTCTTCCATCTTTTTGTGTCTTCTTCAATTTCTTTCATGAGTGTTCTGTAGTTCCTCGAGTACAGATCCTTGACTTCTTTGGTTAGGTTTATTCCTAAGTATCTTATGGTTTTTGGTGCTATAGTAAACGGAATCGATTCTCTGATTTCCCTTTCTCTATTTTCATTGTTAGTGTATAAGAAGGCAACTGATTTCTGTGCATTGATTTTGTATCCTGCCACATTACCGAATTGTTGTATGAGTTCTAGTAGTTTGGGGGTAGAGTCTTTTAGGTTTTTCACAGAGTATCATGTCATCTATAAAGAGAGTTTGACTTCTTCTTTTCCAATTTGAATACCTTTTATTTCTTTCTGTTGTCTGATTGCTGTTGCTAGGACTTCTAACACTATGTTGAGAGTAGTGGTGAGAGTGGGTATCCTTGTCTTCTTCCTGATCTCAGAGGGAAGGCTGTCAGTTTTTCCCATTGAGAATGATATTCGCTGTGGGTTTTTCGTAGATAGATATTATGAGGTTGAGGAATGTTCTCTCTATGCCTATACTCTGAAGAGTTTTAATAAGGAACGGATGTTTTATTTTGTCAAATGCTTTTTCTGCATCAATTGAGAGGACCATTTGGTTCTTCTCTCTTCTCTTATTGATCTGTTCTATCACATTGATTGATTTGCAAGTGTTGAAACTCCCTTGTATCCCTGGGATAAATCCCACCTGGTCATGGTGGATAATTTTTTTAATGTATCCTGCTGCCAAGGCTCTTGAAGAGGACAGATTTGAATATGCAGAAGCTCAGGGGGCACTGTGGCCCCACCTCCTGCCCGAGGAAGCAACAAGGAATGAAAAGATCGCTGGGCAAATTTCATCAGAAGGATCAATGAACCAGGAAGAAAAGGCAACCTACAATCGAATGGGAAAATTTAAAAAATTAACCTACCTATTTCAAATGAACAACCACACTGAGGGGGAGAAGGAATTAATGCCGGTCAGCTTTTGAAAGTGACGTGTGGCCGTCCACCCTCGGTCCGGAGAAGCGACATAGCAGCAGTGTCAGCGTGGAGCCCGCTAGGACCCGCTCACACGACGCCCTGGCTGCGGGGTCTCTGAAACCACGTCATGTCCGTTGTCGTACCGAGCCAGCAAATAATGCGTTGAGTCTGTGGGGACCCAGGTTTCGCCGTGGAAGCAGGGAGGTACGGAGTGGGCAAAGGCAGGGATTAAGAGTGTGTACGTAGCTGCGCATCCGCTTGCTCTCTCCGCGGAAAGGAGCCGGGAATAGTGCCCGCCCCCAACAGCCCAGATCCCAGTTTGCAAATGTCCCCCTAAATGGAAGTAGGACCCTTCGGGGGATGACTGATTCAAGGGCCAGAAGGAGAGTGTGCAGGCTGGGCCAGAAACATCTTGTGTCGGAAGTCACATTGTGCTCAAGGAGATAAACGCACAGAGTGATGGGGGCTCGTCAGAAGGATGAAGAGACCCGCCTGCAGGGGACCCCCACTGGCCAAAGCTTGGGGTGATGTGAGCACTAGGTCTTGACCACAAGAGAAGTGGGATCCTCGGAGTGATGGCCTCCAAAGGCAGGTGGGTCCGAATCCCTGCCCCTGCGAACGTCACTTGAGACGGCCAAAGGGGCCTGGCAGGTGTGATAGATGGAGAGATTCTCCGGAGTTACCTGGGGGTCCTAGGTGGAGCCACGGGGGTCCTCACCAGCATGAGAGAGAGAGGACACGGGGAAGAACGGGGCCGGAGGTGGGGGCCACCCAGCTGGCTTCGAGGGCGGTGGACAGTTACCGAAGCCGGGGAGGCTGTGGACGCTGGGCCAGGGAGGGAGGGACTCTGCCTGGGCATCCAGATGGGGTGTGGCCCAGCCCGCGCCTGGCTCGGGCTCTCTGGAACCAACTCCGGACTTCGGGCTCGAGAGCGGCAAGATAATAAGCGTGTATTTTTTGAAGGCACCAAGTACGTGGTGACTTGTTCCACACGCGCAAGCAAGCTGACACGGTTGGTCACGGACTACGAGTCGGCGGTGCAGTGGGGACCCAGGAGTCCGTTCTCCCGGGGGAGGGGTCGCAGGAGGGGGACGGGCTGTGAGCGCCCGGGAAATGGGGGAGGAAACCAGCTGGTGAGGCGTCCCGGTGAAGAGGGGCTCAGGCGGGAATCACTGACAAACCGCCAAGTCTGGGGGACACGGATGTGAGGCTCAAGGGAAATGGTGACGTGTTGACCCGTTGCACCGCCGTCCAGCAAGGAGACCCTGAGCGCAGCAGAGAAACATCAGACAAAGCCCAGCAGAGGGAATGACCAGTGACTATGGACTGACTCCAGGCTTTCACAAGTATCCGTGTTGTGGCAGAATGAAGGCTGTGGAACGGACAGGTCTAGACTGATGGTGACCAAGAACGGTGAGTCAATGCCATGGCGAGAGAGGACGTCAGCTGTCTCCATTCTGACCTCAGACTCGCCAGCTGGGTTCTTCTTTCCAGGGGGTCTCCGCTCAGGCGAGAGCCCCTGAGGGCACAGCATCCCCTGATGGGAAGAGGAACTGCCCCCTTGGACGGCCGGGACTGCCCTGAGCCCGTGAGACCCCCATGACTGACCCTGAGATGGTGATGGACGTGACCTTCACCATCCACCTGCCTACTTTCTCCTCCCATAGACCTGGAGGTGTCTTCCACACTTGGGAGATGGTCTTTGAGATGCTGGCCTGTTGTTTTCCTGGGGCTGGTCTCCCCGAAATAAATCCTTTCATGTCTCAGCACTGCTGTCTCTATGCCTCTGAGGTTCTCAGTGGGACGTGACCAAGCCTGGTCTATCTGGGAGCCCCGGAGCCAGGGGCCCACGCACCCAAACCCCCAGGCACTGGGGGAAAAGAACACCGTTAAGAACAGTACTGGGACAAGGAAGTCATTGGAACATGGATGGTGGATTGGTACAATTATATCCTCAGTGTAAATGTTTTTGAATTCAACATGAGTATTTTCGTTACTTTTATCCTTATTCTTAGGAAATACAGACTAAAATATTAAGGGGCAAATGGGCACAGTGTCTGCAACTTAGGAAAATATATTTGCAATGAATATTAGGGAGAAAATTAGCATTCCTAAAAATAATTGAGAAAAAAAAGACTCCACAAATAACCCACTATAAAAATGATCATATAATAAGAACAGAAGGATGCCCGACTGTCTCATCGCTAACACATGTAACTTAAAACAAGCAGGTTCCTAAGAGTTTGGGAACGTGAAGTGTTGGCACTAAGCCCACAAAGAGCGGGATCGCACCTCCGTGCAGCCCCCAAGGGCGGTGCGCCCACACCGGCCAAGACAGCCTCTGCGGTCGTCGCGCTCAGAGCGGGGTGCGGGGAGTGACGTTAAGGTCGGGATAGGGACAGAGATGGTCCCGGTCATGCCCCAGAGTGGAGTGGAATGTCACGTGCAGCCCATGAGTCCGTCTCAGCTAAAGAACACAGCGTCGCGGGGTGGGCGTGGGAGGGCGCAGGATGCCGCCGCGGCTTCAGCCTCCCCGGGGTCGTGTCTCCTGTCTCAGAAGGGGAAGCATATGACTGCGGTGCTTGTGTAATTAAGAATTTCATATGTGATTAAGTATTAATTCCAACTGCAAGCAGCAGTCTTTACCTCCCCAAGATCATTTATACATCAGTGTCTCTTCTGTCAATGACTCAGCGACCTCGTCCTGAACGGCGGTCCCCCCCTGGCACTGGGGCTTCTGTTTCACTGCTCCGCGGCCCTTCAGGACGTACTGCGATCTGTGACATGATGACCTGGAAATCAGATCCAAGCGAGGACAAAGAAAGCGCACCTGGATTTCAGCAGCGCAGGTATTCGCCCTCTCCCCGTTGGGCTGTGCGCCGCCGCCGCCGTCCGCCTCGAGGCTGCGGGGATCCCGAGCAACAAGGAGGTGTCAGTGCTGGGGTCCAGACCGCCGCACATTCTAGCCGCTCTGTTCTTCGGGGACGTCACAAAATGATGACACTTCCCTCCCCAAGCCTGACGGCTAGAAAATACGGGTCTCGCGCGAGACCTCGGAGTCTCAGGGATGTGCGCCAAAGCTCATATAATTCCCGATGGACTTAAAGTCTCTCCAGAAATCCTATTACAATCGCGGAATCTCCAGTTAGATCACCTCCTGAAAGAGGTTCATTGTTGCTATTTAGTTGGATGTTTGTTTTTACTGGAGAAACTGAGGTCCAGAGGAGGGAAGGGACTTCTCTGGGTCGCAGGCTATTTGGACACTGTTGAGGGCAGACCCCAGCCCTGACCATCCCTACGACATTACCACTGCATTGGTAGTGTTTCCTCTGGGCTCTCCGTGCGTAAACCGGAGGGACGGGAGCGTGCACACGCCTGCGTGAGCGCTGACATGAGCCCAGCCCTGGGACGCTGTCTGCCTCGGGGCTGGGGGCCGGGGAAGCGTCTGCATCCCCCTACCGACGATGGGCATCGGGGGAGCTGTTGGGGGGCTTCTAGAACACTGCCAGGGTAAAGCCTCCTCTCCATGGTCAGGCGTAAAAATAGAGGCGGTAAGGTTCTGGTGACCAGCGACTCACCCAGTCTCCCCCAGGGGTTGGGAAGCAGGTTCTCGGCCTCCCCGAGGGGCAGGGCAGCTGTGGGGGGAGGACCCAGGAGGCCCAGCGCCCCCTCCCCCGTAGTACTTCTGAGTCTGGTCCAAGCCTGACCTGCTTAGTCTCGCCGTATCGCAGACCCGGCAGTCCTCCAGCCAGTCCAGGAGGGGAGCTGCCCCGCACAGTGTGGGGAACGCACCGGCGAGGTGGGGGCCACGGCCGCGCGGAGGGAAAGAGCATGGGGTCGGCGGTGCGGACGCCCACAGGGTACCGCGGTGCAGGGCGTGCGGGCCGGAGTGTGGGCGTCTGCGGACATGGTCTGACCTTCCTTCACGCAGGCCTCTGGCTTCCCCGTGCACGGACGGTGGTGATGCCAGGGGGCTGCCGTCCTCGGTGGGTTCCAGGAAAGTGAGGGGTGAGGCGAGGACGGCCAGTTACCCCACAGGGCTCCTGCTGCCACCGGTGGGACGACCTGCTCAAAGGACCGAGTGTTTCAGGTTTTCGGGGCGTGCTTAGAACCGGCTGTGGAAGCTCATGGACGCGTTGTCCAGGCCGGACCGCCCGGGCCGTAATCCCGCCGAGTGCTCGAGTGCGGACACGCTCCCTCAACCATCACGGGCTCCCGTCACCCAGCGAACACCGCTCAGGCTCACTGGGCCAACATCAAAGGTCCCCCACTGACCACCCCTGTCCCCACAGCCTTCCCACCAACCTCTGATTCCCCGGGTCCCCCTGTCCCTGCTGGAAGGACACGACTCCCGGTCCTCCGGGCGTGGGCTCGCTGGGCCCAGGGTCTGACGCCCTCGCCTGCGCCGGCCGCTCGAGCCCACACCGCGTGCTTACCTCTGTCGCGTCGTGAGTGGGCGCACGCCTGCTCCCGCGGCGAGCCGCTCTCGGTGCCGGCCAGCGTGGCGGTCCTGTCTGCCCGCCAACTCCCTTGCGCCTGCACCTTCCCTTCTGACCTCCCACCGGGCCTCCCGTCATGCGTCTGTCCAGCGGATGCACGTCAGCGGCTTCTGGGCACCAAGCCCCTCCCGGCTTGGGGACAGACCGGGAACAGGTAAGAGGACATGATCTCTGCTTTCAGGGGGTCTGTGCTCCATCAGGTGACGGAGGAGCAGAGCTGACGAGCAGACGTCCCCCCGGCAGGCCCCCGGCGAGCCGTTGCCCTGCACAGTTCCGGGCCGGCAGGGACGCTCCGAGTGTTTGATCTCCCGGAGTGGGGACATGGCGCCTACCCATTGAACACATAGGTAGGTCCGGGAGGTGACTCCACACTCCACCAGTGACCGGTCTACCTCTTCCCACGTCCAAGCCACGGGCACCTCAGACGCACCCAGAATCCTGAACCGTAAGAGGGCCAGACCTGGAGGAGTCTGTCCTCAGGCATCCCGTCCGCTCCCTCTGCAGCATCCCTACCCCAGTCCCGCGACGACAAGTGCAAGTCCCTACACACGCAGGTGTTGCACGACAGCAAGGT
>PITA01034825.1:0-11164 GCA_004023965.1 Spilogale gracilis
AAAATAAATAAATAAATAAATAAATAAAATAAAATAAAATAAAATAAAATAAAATAAAATAAAATAAAATAAAATAAAATAAAATAGTAATCCAAGGCAGAGAAGCAAGTGGCAACAAAAACTGACAATTAGGGGTATGGGATTGTCATCTTCTCAGGGGAGGAAGGTGAAGAAAATGTTCTGGAATTAGATGGCTGCACAACTTGTGACTACACTAAAACCACTAAATTCTACACTTGAAAAAGGTGAATTCCATCTCTGGTTTTGGGAGGCGGTTTTGGTTCTTTTATTTTATTTTATTTTATTTTTTTAAGATTTTATTTATTTGACAGAGAGAAACACAGCCAGAGAGGGAACACAAGCAGGGGGAGTGAGAGAGGGAGAAGCAGGCTTCCCGTCGAGCAGGGAGCCCGATGTGGGACTCGATCCCGGATCTCCGGGATCATGACCCAAGCCGAAGGCAGTTGCCCAACCTACTGAGCCACCCAGGCGCCCCTGGTTCTTTTAAATAGACCATTAGTTGAGAACTGTTGCACGCAGGAAAGAGAGATTCATCATGCAGTGAGCTCTAGTTTTTATGTGCAATTCCCCTTCATGTTTAAAATCCTGCTGCATTGGACTGATGGTGGCTCGGGTTGGTGAGAAGGCGGGGGCGGTGACAGAGAGGCCACAGGCTTTGACTTCTGAAGTACTATGCGTGTCCTTCTGCCAGTGGCGGGGACAGGAGGTGGGGCAGGTGCACACCTCCAATCTGAGTGCTGTGACACGTGTGACACTGCAACGGGAAGCACATGGTGACACCATGGGAACTCATATGCCTTTCGGGCTGGGACAGGGCACAGAGGTGCACCCCACAGCCTGCTCTAAACCAGAACTATTGCATAGAAGGCTTGGTAACAATGGCTTTGAACCCCAGCTTTCATTCCAGATTCTGAAAAGATGGCCAAGAAGAGGCAGTCCTATAGGTGGTCGGGCCTAATGAGCACTTCCCATGTCATACTTGGCTGAAGAAGCGCTTTGTTTTTAAGATTGATTGATTGATTGATTGATTGATTTGAAAAAGAGAGAGCATGCATGTGCATGCACAGTGGCAGGGGAGGGACAGAAGGAAAGGGAACGATCTCCAACAGACTCCCAACAGAGTGCAGGGCCCAATGTGGGGCTCAATTCCACCACCCCGATACCATGACATGAGCTGCAATGATGAATCAGATACCAAACCAACTGAGCCCCCAGGCGTCTCTGAAGAACCTCTTCTAAACGTCTGTAACCCTCTGTGTTTGCAAACCTCCCGGGCAGGGCTGTGAGCCACCCCCTACCTGGGTGGAGTCGGTGATGGCGGCCAGCTGCAGGTACTCCGAGTTCCCCCATCCGAAGAGGCCGCCCTCGGCAGACACGGCCAGGCAGCAGTCACCGTAGGTGGCCACCTGCACGATGTTCACTCCGGCCAAGTCCCCGCCCAGCTTGGTGGGCACGCTGGTGACATTATAGTGACCCAGACCTGCCGCAACGGCAAAGCGTTACTCCCAGTTTTACCGACTTGGCACAGACACTTCCACGGGCTTCCTATGTGCCGAGCACATTTTAAATGCTTTACAAGTATCGGCTCAGCGAAGCTAATCTGTTCTGTGCTCCCCTGCTTCCTTCTCCACACTCTCTCAGAGCAGGAAGAAACAGAAGAGTGATGGTTTATTTTTAAAATCCTGGAGACTTTCTCAGTCTGATTCAAGCTAGAAGCGTTAGAAAGACAGACAGCACGACACAGTGAAGTCAGGGGACCCTGTAAGAATACACTCCTGGACTATTGCAGCAAGCGATCTCTAATGCACCGCTGGGCTTACCAGAAAACAAAAGAACTCCCCCAGAGCCCATCCCACCGCAGGCCCCTACATCCCCCCCAAAGTAACAGTAAGCCAAAACCGGCCCACTGGCACGGTAGACAGTGAACAGGAGAAAAGGTGGAGTGGCCAGAGGCTACTGGGACAAATGTCACCATCCACACTGTGATGGAAGGGGAGCCCCGGCAGCACAGCAAGGCAGAATGCACACCCCAGACTCCCGCTTTAAAACCAGGCTTCGCAATGGGACTCGGGGTGGCACCAGACTCACAGCACCCCTTAGCAACAAACAAAAGCAAACCTGAATCCTCTCTGGAGGAAAGCATCTCCCTTTAGGCCCTTCTGGCTTCCAAAAGTTCAATTCAATGAAATACGAGCCCACAGTCCAAAGTTACTCAACACATAAGGAAAGGTCGGCTTGTGCCAAGGCCCAGGGGCTGCCTAACCCTAACCCTAACCTGCCCCAGGAACTGACTGCAGGGGGCCTGCGGAGCTGGACTCCAGGCCCAGCAAGCAAGGGCCAGGAGGCCAGAGAAACTGTCCCTAATGACAACTCATTCTAGAACGGCACCAGGAAGCTGTTAACCACGGTAATGTCCAGCAAGTGGGGCTTTCACATCTCACCGCATTCTTCTCTGGGCTGTGGGGATATATCTACCAACAATTTTCTTATTTTTGTGAAAAGCTGGTTTTTCAAAATAACTGACGGCGCAATTTTAAAAATAAAGGGAGGCTTCCACTTCACCACGACCAAAGAAATGCACGTGAAAAAAACCTGGCCCAGGGATGAAATGAGCACACTCACACGGCCAGTGTTTGTTGCTAGAGAGGTATGGCCACCGTGGTGACCTCCGTACATTGCTGAGCACAGCACAAGCTGCCACAACTGTTAGAAAGCAACCTAATAATGCATTCTGAAAACACAAAAATATTCTAATCTTCTGACCCACTCCTGGGAATTTATCCTATGGCAACAATCCCAAAAAAGAAAAAGTATATGTATGCACGATAAATGTCATAGTATCTTCAATGACCAGCAAAAATATACCTCCTGACAACAGGTAAATGATTAACTATTTGATAAATAATGAGTCATTCACCTTACGGTAAATTAGCTTGATGCCATATCACACAAATTATTAAAAACCACAACTGTGAAAACTGTACCAACAAAATTTGAAAGAGAAAACAAGCATATAAAAATCACACCTCGGGCGCTTGGGTGGCTCAGAGGGTTAAGCCTCTGCCTTCGGCTCAGGTCATGATCTCAGGGTCCTGGGATCAAGGCCCACATAGGGCTCTGCTCAGTGGGGAGCCTGCTTCCTCCTCTCTCTCTGCCTGCCTTTTGTCTACTTGTGATTTCTCTCTGTCTAATAAATAAATAAAATCTTAGAGAAATATATTTTTTAAAAAAATCACACCTATGCTGTTACTACCATAGAAAAGATGTGCACTTATGAACAAGAACTAGAAGGAAACACGAGACCTCGAACAAAGGTCATCTCGTGTGGTGGGGGTATTAGGAAGGATTTAAATGAGACTGAAATCTCAAATTTAAAGGCCCTCCCTCCAAATATCAAAAAACGGAAGGATTACATAAGCAAGGTTAATAAAGCTTGTCCCTCATTCGTCCCGCCCTTAATCCCATTCTCCTCCAAACAGTTAAAACCGTGCCCCCTTTATGTAGCCTTTGTGAACCTGCTCCTTGAGGGGCAGCTGGAATCCTCCAGCCAACCCTTCATGGGATGGTCACCGTGGGCGCTGGGGGTGAGGATAATGAGGCAGGGCAGACCGACTAGGATAGTATGAGGGGAAGGGTCTATGGAAGGTGGGTGCTCGCCCACAAGAGCCCAATAGCTCACACTCCCTGGTGCACCCTCCCCAGGGGCGAAGAGCCTGGTACCTGTTTGCCCGTCGGCGCCCCAGCCACAAGAGTAGACTTCTCCTTTGTCCGTCAGGAACAGGCTATGGTCCTGGCCACAAACCACCTGTCAGAAGAGCAGGGGTGAGGCTGACGAGAAATCCTCGGAAGCCCAGTGTCCTGGTCCATGGACCCAAAGCTTGTCACATACCCTACCATTCCCTACTGCTCCAGAGCAGCGAGCCTGCCAGGCCCATCTTAATTCTTGCTCAGTCCCCTCCTCCATAAGCCCTCCTCCTCCCCATTCCCCTCCTCTGCCTCCCTACTGGCCTCCGATCTTTGTCATTGGCTCCCCATCTACCCTTCTAAGCCCTCAGGCTGCCCCGTCCTTCTGCTCTAACACCTTTCATACCAGCCAGCCCTGCTCTATCTGATCCACGCCTCTGTCACCTCCTCCACGATGCCTTCTCTCCCTTCCATTCCACCCCTGGGAGACTTAACAGTTCTCCTTCTGTGCTCTCAGGGCCCTTCCTGTAAGCATCCGCTCACGTATTTAAGTATTTACTGAAATACTGACCGTGTGCCATGGTCTGCAGGGAGGGAAATAAAATGGTGAGCGACATCCCGCCAGCCTGGACACACACAGCTACACAGCTAGCTTAACCTGGGCCTCTCCAAAGTGTCGCCTCCCAAACCTTAATAAACTCTGTACCCCTGTAACCTAGTGGAAACCAATACCCTCCTGACCTACGAAAAACAGGCAATAATTTTTTTACTAATTTATTAATTCAGATAATTGCCATAACCCATTTGCCATCACCTACCCCCCTGCCACCACCTTCCACCCCTACGAAAGCACCCCCCAGGGCCTGGATGAGTGGCTCTCAGCATGACCCCTTACCTGGACCACCTGTCCATCGAAGTCCTGCATTCTATTGACCTTTTGACTTTCACTGCAGCCAGGAGCAATTTCGGGAGAAGCAAGAATACGGTCATGGTCACCCCTTTCTGGTTCTGCCCCTGCCCATCACCCCTAACTGATGGCCCACACATGCACACAGTTACTGTTAGGGAAACTCTCAAGGTCAAATATAGGGCAGAGGTAGGCCCAGGCATAAGAGTAAAACAAAACAATCTGTTAATTTTTTTTTTAATAGGCTCCATGCCCAATGTGGGGCTCAAACTCACAACCCCAAGATCAAGAGTTGCAAGCTCTATGGACTAAGCCAGGTGATTTCTTTTTTTTAAGATTTTATTTATTTGTCAGAGACAGAGAGAGAGTACACAAGCAAAGGGAGTGGCAAAAGGAGGAGCAGGCTCCCCACCGAGCAAGAAGCCCAATACGGGGCTTAATCCCAGGACCCCAGGATCATAACCTGAGCCAAAGGCAGATGCTTGACTGGTGAAGCCATCCAGGTGTCCCCCCGCTGACTCTGGTGATTTTAACATGCTGCCAGAGATAAGACTCATATTTAGACCCAAGAGCATAATGAGAGGAAGGAGAAGGGAATTTTTTTAAAGACCGAAATCAGTGAGGATCTAACTCAATAGGAAGAGCATCTGACTCTTGATCTGTGAGTTTGATTCCCACATGGGGTGTAGAAATTACTTAAAAATAAAATCTTAAAAAGAAATTGAAATAAATGGAACAGAGAAGAATTTTTTTTAAAGATTTTATTTATTTATTTGACAGAGAGAGAGAGAGATCACAGGTAGGCAGAGAGGCAGGCAGAGAGAGGAGGAAGCAGGCTCCCCGCTGAGCAGAGAGCCCGATGTAGGACTCAATCCCAGGACCCCGAGATCATGACCTGAGCCGAAGGCAGAAGCTTAACCCGCTAAGCCACCCAGGCGCCCCCAGAGAAGAATTTTTAATCAATTCAGTAAAAATAAAAAACTCAAAACAAGTTCTACAAACCACAGTCAATGCTCGACCACACTCCCTTCCACCAAGCAATGGAACGATACCCTCCACAGCTTTCCAGTGACTTCTCACCTCCCCCGTCAAGTGGGGGGAAGCCTGCCGTTTCCTGCTCTGTGGGTCTATCACTTACTAACCGCACGAGAAATGTTAACTGCTTAACACGATTTGGGGAAGTCCTTTGGGGAACTCACCTGTAAATTTCATTTTCGACCACGTTTCTTCCACACTGCCCGTAAGAATTGTTTCCCATGCTGAAGACTGAAGAATAACACCACCAGTGAAATCCGCTCTGTGGGTTTACGGGATCCCAGAATGTCAAGGCTGCAAGGGGGTCTCAGACTGGTCTTAGTGCAACCACTCACGCTAAGCGTGCAGGTTCCTTCTCTGACACCCTCCAGCTTTGCAGGCTCACCCACAGGCATGCTGGGGCCTGGGGCTGCAGCAACAGCCAGGGCCACCCTGCTGGTCCCCTCTACCTTCCCCTGCAGGCCCTCGTTCCACCACTGGCAAATTCCACGCTCCGAGGCGAGCACCTGCCAGGTAAGGCCCCAGCACCCCGACTCCCTGGACCTGTCACTAGAGGTTGCCCTCCATGCCAAAGCTGCTCTTCAAAGAGTTCCTGAACACCACCTTTGCCTCGTCCCACAAAGCACACTTAGCTAGAAAATGAAATTGGAAAAATTCAGGCAAGATGGCCCTTCCCTAGAAATACTTGCTCTTGTAGACAGCGTCCGTGTTCTCTGGACTCTGAAAGCCCACCAGAAAGAAGTGCTGGCTCCTTTCAGTACAACAGAAAACGCTATCCTCACACACAGCCCGGCCCAATGACTTCATGGCAAAGCGAGTGGGAGGCCTTGCGAAGACGGCCTGGTGCACACTGTCACATTTATAAATACCTGAGGTTTTCTAAGAATCGCAGAGAGCAGAGAACATAAAAGAGCTGGCAGGACCTCCCCAATATGGTGATCTTGAGGCATCCTACTGATCTGCTCAGGAAATGCCAGGGGTCTCCCTAATTACGTGTGGTTCCATCAAACAAATCAGTTTCGACCCAAGGCCAGAAAAGTGGTTCCCCCACTCCCCCGTGAACCCAAGAGGCCAACTCACCTCCTTCGTGGTCTGTCAGGATGAGAGAGTGGGCTCTGCCGCAGGAGACCTGCAGCACCCGTGTTTCCTGAGGTCTGTCCAGAGGCAGCGGGACGGGCGACGGCTCCAGAACATACTCGTATCCCCTGGCTGAAAGAATGAGCCGGTTCACGGTGAGTCATACTGACAAAGAGTCACAGCATTCCCGACATTAGAAATCATGCGGTCAGACCCTCCACACCGCCCTGCAGTCAGAGAACAGAGCGACTCGTCAAGGCACCTAAGCTAGTGGCAGAGCTAAGACTAGAACCCCAGGCTCCAGGCCCGGACCCACAGCACCACATTGCCTCCGATGAGCCTTCCCATGTCAATAATGCCATTTGCATCTAAGGAGAGTAAAGGTGTTTTCCTCCTGTACAACCCACTAAAATTTCTCAGTAGAGCGAAAGGCCGCATATATTGTACGATACCGCTTATATTAAAAAGTGGGAAAAAGATACAGAGAAGTGTCTGCTTGTGTGTGCATGACATCTCTCCGGGGGAAATTGTTAACACAGGGTGTCTTCGCGGAGAAAAACTGTGTGGCTTGGAGGACAGAGGAAGAAAGCAGCCTTTCTCCATATATTCTAGTGCACCCGTAGGATTCTGAAGTACACAGATATGCTCTCTAGTCAAAAAAGAAAATTTTAGGGGCACCTGGCTGGCTCGGTCAGTAGAGCAGGAGACTTGGTCTCAGGGTCCTGAGTTCAAGCCCCATGTTGAGTGTAGAGATTACTTCAAAGATAAAATCCTTAAAATTAGGGGCGCCTGGGTGGCTCAGTTGGTTAAGCGACTGCCTTCAGCTCCGGTCATGATCCCAGAGACCCGGGATCGAGCCCCACATCGGGTCACTGCTCAGCAGGAGGCCTGCCTCTCCCTCTCTCACTCCCACTGCTTGTGTTCCCTCTCTTGCTGTGTCTCTATCAAATAAATAAAATCTTAAAAAAAAAAAATCCTTAAAATTAAATTTTTCTTAATTAATTAATTGGTTAATTAATTATAGTAAGCGCTACACTCAATATGGGGCTTGAACTCGTGACCCCAAGATCCTGGAGTTGCACACTCTACCAATGCAGCCACCCAGACGCCCCTGGAAATTTTAACTTTTAAATAAACAAATAAAGGGGTAAGTTTTTTAAAAGTCACTCTACAGAAGAACCTTATACTTTTTTTTAAAAGATTTTATTTATTTATTTGAGAGAGAGAGAAAAAGAGAGAACAAGCTAGGGGGAGGAGCAAAGGAAGAGGGAGAAGCAGGCCCCCCAGTGAGCAGGGAGCCCAACGCAGGGCTTGATCCCAGGACCCCAGAATTGTGACCTGAGCCAAAGCCAGCTGCTTAACCCACTGAGCCACACAGACGACCCCAGAAGAACCTTATTGTTCCTTACTATCCTGCTGGATCATAACCAGAATGGTCTATGTGGGGAATTTCCCTCGTAGATTTTAAACGAAGAACTTTTAGTATTTGTACTGATGGCTGAAGCTATGAAGATCTGCAAGGGTGCACTACTTCTCAACCTACCTGCCACTAAGGACTCCTGTGTTTTCTCCTATGAACCCCACATTTAAAAAGACTCTACCAATAAAATGGCATTATTACTGTTACAATAACACACTCACTCATTTGTACTCATTAGCAACAGATATAATTTTCAGAGAGAGCTTGCAATCAGCATGGAATGACTGCTCTATCACACTGAGATGATGTGATTTTGGGCAGAATCAAAGATACTGGACAATGCTGTTGGTGTCTGCATCCCCCATTACTACTTGCATAGACCTGTAAGGGCCTGGGAAGCAGTAAATATATATCACTGAAGGCGAATGTGGCTGTAAAAACAGCTATCAGGAAATAGAGGATCATGTTAAACGGAACCACAGCAAACTCCAGACTGGAGAATTCTATAGGATAAACAATGTGATTTCTTTTTTTTTTTTTTTTTTTTAGTTTTTTAAAGATTTTATTTTTGAGTAACCTCTACACCCACCGTAGGGCTCGAACCCTACAACCCCAAGATCAAGAGTCACACAACTCACTGACTGAACCAGCCAGGTGTCCCTATTCCCTGTGTTTCTCATTTTTTTCTTTAAGAAAGTAAGCCTTTGTTTCACAAATACAGTTGGCTGAGCTGCTTGCCAACTTAATTTCTTCAGTAAATAAACTTCAAGAAAAAAAAAATTTAGGGGCGCCTGGGTGGCTCAGTTGGTTAAGCGACTGCCTTCGGCTCAGGTCATGATCCCGGAGATCCGGGATTGAGTCCTACATCGGGTCTCCTGCTCAGCGGGAAGCCTGCTTCTCCCTCTCTCACTCCCCCTGCTTGTGTTCCCCCTCTGGCTGTGTTTCTCTCTGTCAAATAAATAAAATCTTTTTTTAAAAAATTATTTTTTTATTTTTTATTTATTTGACAGAGAGAGCGATCACAAGTAGGCAGAGAGGCAGGCAGAGAGAGAGAGGAGGAAGCAGGCTCCCCGTCGAGCAGAGAGCCTGATGCGGGCCTCGATCCCAGGGACCTGAGATCATGACCTGAGCAGAAGGCAGAGGCTTTAACCCACTGAGCCACCCAGGCGCCCGGATTATACTGTTCCTTATTTTTAGGTGTGAAAATGATTTTGCGTTTACTTTTTCTTTTTTTCTTAAGGTCCTTATTTTTTTTTTTTAAGATTTTATTTATTTATTGGAGAGAAAGAGAGAGAGCACAAGCAGGCAGAGTGGCAGAGAGAGGGAGAGGGAGAAGCAGACTCCCTGCTGTGCAGAGAACCCGATGCGGGGCTCAATCCCAGGACCTGACCTGAGCCAAAGGCAGTTGCTCAACCAACTGAGCCACCCAGGCACCTCAAGGGCCTTATTTTTTTTTTAGATGTATACTGAAATATTTACTAACAAAATTAAGAATGTTGGGATTTGCTTCAAATTAGTGAGGGGAAGGGCACCTGGGTGGCTCAGTCAGTTAAGTGTCTGCCTTTGGCTCAGCTCATGATCCCAGGGTCCTGGGATCGTGATCGAGCCCCACATTGGGCTTCCTCCTTGGCAAGAAACCTGCTTCTCCCTCTCCCACACCCCCTGCTTGTGTTCCCTCTTTCACTTTCTCTTCATCAAATAAATAAATAAAATCTTACCAAAAAAACTATCGAGGGGAAAGTGCAGGAAATAAATAAAACAAAACTGGCTGAGTTGGTAACTTAAGCTGGCATGCTTTACACGACTCTGTCCATTTCCGTGTAGCGTAAACGTGCTCCCAATAAAAGGGGTGACAAATGCAACATGGCATCTTACAGCCAATAGACTTTAGTACTGACATACAGAAGAATTTCGCTACAAAATTAAATGAAAGGCAGAAAATACACCACAATCAAAGCTGTGCAAAAATGTATTTGCACATGAGTGAGGAAACAAAGACATGAAAAAGTTTATTCAAACAGTAAAGGTACCATCCAGTACAGTCATCCCGCCTTATCCATGGGGGATCCATTCCAAGACACCCAATGGATGCCTGAAACTACAGACAGTACTAAACCCCATATACACTACATTTTTTCTTTTGCCTACCTATTATGCTCAAGTTTAATTTATAAATCAGGTGGGGTGCCTGGGTGATTTGGACAGTTAGGCATCGACTCTTGATTTCAGTTTGGGTCATGATCTCACAGTCCTGGGATCGAGGCCCACATCAGGCTCCATGCTCCAATCCCAAAGCCTGCTTTGGGATTCTCTCTCTTCCTCTCCCTCTGTGCACACAAATATGCACACACTCTCTCTCTCTCTCAAATAAATAAACAACATCTTTTTTAAAAAAATGTATAAATCAGGCACAATAAAAGGAACACCTTTACCTAACAGCAAAATCTCTTTTGCCTAAAGGTTCAGTGTTATTACCAAAGAGGCTGACAATCTAGCCCAGATGGTTCCAAATAACATCGGTGTAGGACTCCGTCTGTTGTGTTCTGCCAGTCTGGTCTATGTCATCACATCCTTGAAAACAAAAGGGAGTTCCCTCAGACCAGTCACCGCACAGAGAAGCCAAGGTAAGCACACTCACTTTTATCTTTGCGGCTCCTGTGAAATCCAAGCTGGGAATCTTTGTTGAGCCCCATACCCCAAACTTTCGTCACATCCTTGGTTTTAGAGGATAACAGTGTGAATCCATAACCACAGGCAGCAGAGGAAATCTGGAAAAGAGTTCCCATAAAGCATGAGCTCATTTATGACATCAAGTTTTCTTTGCAATAAATGACAGGCTGTTTGCCCAAAGAACACGTACTATTGGGGTGTCTGGGTGGCGCAGTCAGTTAAGCATCTGCTTTCAGCTCGGGTCATAATCTCAGGGTCCTGAGATGGAGTCCCACACTGGGCTCCCTGCTAAGCAGGTAGTCTGCTTCTCCCTCTCTCTGCCCTCCCCCCCAACTTGTGCATGTGTACAT